>MEHQ01001746.1:654903-717774 GCA_008828725.1 Saccharina japonica | reverse complement strand
AAGGCTCAAGCGTCAGTCTTCGTTGGCTAGCCAACCGACTTCCGGATGTCTTCCTGCTTTTCCCGCAAGACATCCCTCTGACTCGCTGGTGGCCGGCGTAGGTGTGCCAACGCGTGTGCTCGTTACATACTACTACTGTACTGGCTATTTAGGGTCCCAGTGCCCCAAATACATTTACCATTCTATGATCCCCGATCCCCGATGCTGACATGCCAAATTCTCTTAGGTACAATAAACCACGGTTTGTTCTTTGACACTCCGGTAGCGGAGGCTGATACTGCGTGTATGAACAAACCTGTCCTTTATTTCTACACACGCTGTACGCTCGCAGACAAAACAAATGTCACCTGGACGTCTTCCCCATGCTGATGCTATCAGGTCAATACGTATAGGGTCGAATTACTCGGTGTATTGACCAATACGGCCTGAATACATATCAAATTGATTTTACTATAGAAAGGTAATCCCTACCATTACTGGTAGGAAATAGCGCCTCCGCAAGGAACACGAAAAGTGCCCATAGCTCTCTAAGTACAACTCGCACGCGAAGAATATCTTCTCCGGTGTGTTGCCCTGGCCCAAGCGGTCATGTAGATATGACCAACGTCCATAAACTCGGCGTATTCTTGAGCTTATTTCTCGAAGGTGAAATGCTGTTTTTCTTGCTTGAACCAACTCGTAGAAGAACAAGCATATCGACCGTGGTATTATAGCTGCAGGACAAAGGCAGTAAGCCCTGTTAGGACTGCATTCCCATTGCGGGGACAAAGCCCTTAGCATTACGACTAGAGTCAGATTGAGGTTCCTGCACAGTGTAGTTAAATGGTGTCATCATCCTACATACAGATCGTACACTTCTACGGGTGTGCTGGTAGCCGCTGGATTTGTATCCTACCCTGCATTTCAGCTGATTTCCCCCCACCGTTTAATTCGGCCTGGGGGAATAGGGCAGGGGGTATGCTTCGGGTAGGGTACGGGTGTAGTAAGTTATCAGGACGCGTACTAAAGATACACGCTACCGGCGTGCGAATGTGCACCCGGTATAAACACTGCACTGCACACGGGTACATTACTTAATTAGTTGGTGGAATACTCTGTCAGGATCGGATATATTTGTCCTGAACTGTAATTATAACCTTACAGGTATCCACCGACACGATTAGCTTTCGGAATTCAGATAATATGGACACGGTTATATGTTATACATTGTGTTATAATAGTTTATGTTGCAACGGGTATGGCATTGGGGGCGTTAATATGCGTACTTTACACCGTTGGTAGATTATCCCCGGGTATGTTACCCAAGTTCCCCGATGTACCTAAATAAGCTCACCGTTGCTAGCTAACTAGGAACAATGTGTGAAAAATCACATCAGCAGCAACGGAGGTAGAGCAATGTGCCGCAGGGCCAGTACTCCAGTACGCGTACGTACTGTACAGCAGACCTCTGGGCATGATGTACACTGGTGGACATGGCGTGGTCTGAGAACATTGTGTTATGTGCCTCTCGTGCTTGGTACTTTGTAAAGGTATCAAGCCGTGTTTTTTTATGTGGACCTGGAGTGCGTTTGGTTCTACGAATACCTGTCTCGTCACAGCAGTACGAAGGACTGCATCGCAGTATCAATATGGGTGATTTGTATTTCATCGGTAGGCTTATGATACGTACTGCTGGTACTGGGGCGTATTCAGTATTCTAGAAATAACGTATAGGTACCGTGTACCTGAAACACGATCGATGCCATGTGCTAATCTATACCTTGTTCGTGCATGCCTATTATCTGTGCCACCAACGCCGTGTTGTAGGCACGCGCTATGTGCAGGAGCACCCTGCAAAAGTTTTGTGCAGGCTGTGTTTCGTCAATTCCTACCTCGCCCGTCGACCCAGACCAAGCCAACTCCAGACATACCCCTATCCCTAACCCTAACCCTAACCCCAATCCCAACCCTTCGGGGGGCATGGGGTCGGCAAGGGCAGCCACGCGGCGTGTTTTGATGGCGTTTTCCTAGAAACAAAACATGCGGCCCAAAAGGCCAGCCTCGCTCATTAAAACCGGCATCCTGCACAAAACTTTTTGCACGATGCTCCTGCACATAGGACGCGTCAGTATTGTACAGTACTCTACACATCCTGTCAGGCGTGTACCTTCCCCCTTCACGCGGGTCCATGCCAAAAAGCGACGCATGAAGACCTGGCGACCTTTTCTGTTTCGGCGCCTATAGACGTACTCTAAATCGGACACTACTCAGGGGGGCTCCTGCTGCGGATACATACACAAATGCCTTGATACGTGACGGTTGTATTGCTTGTAGACTCCCATTGGGGGCGGTCACCGTCGCGGAGTGGCGGCGGACGTGCCTGCTCGAAGGTGGGAATCCGCGCTCTTGCTTCCAATCATGGCATGTGAAGTGGAAGTGTGTTAAAAGCAGCCAAATGCGTGGTCGGACAAAATCAATAAACCCCTGGGCTTTGAGTCCTCCTAACCAGCTCTTCAGCGGCACCGACCCCATGATTGTTTTCCGCTAGAACAGGGTTCTACATCATAACGAGGTTTTCCATGATGTTTCGAGTTCGTTCTGCGTTGCACGGCAGAGTGAGGGCATCGCGTGTGCACATCGATGCTGCTCCCTTGGTCGATGTATAGACTGACCTAGTGTCGGTGGGTCTATCCAGTACATAGGGACAGACAACGACACACTCGACATGCTTTCAAGATCAACTCCATCTAACCATTGGTCGTTGGTCCAACCTTCCGGCTTCCACACATTTATGCTGGCATATACACGTCGCAAGAGGGTGCTGGACATAGGACAGTGAAACTGAAAGGCGCAAAAAACCGCCGCATCTATACGTCCGATCAGGTACAAGGGTATATAGTTGGGCTTTTGGTGGCACTAAGTTCATATATGCCAACTTCGTTTTCAGAGTCACATTGCCAAATGTCCATGTTTGTGCGGCACTCAATCCGTTGTTTTTACCTGTTGAATTCTCGAATGGCAGGTGTGCGCAGCTCAACACAGGATTTCTTTTTCGCTGGTCACCTCCTTTGCTGGGCTGCCCCAAGCAATTCACGGCTGCGGTTATCTTCGGTGAACATGAAACAATGCTTACATGACTCCTGCACGAGGCAACCTACCTTTAACATCGAGGGCAGCAAGACCGCGGCGTATTGCAAGCAGCATGCTGAGGACGGCATGGTAAACGTCGTTAGCAGGCGTTGCTTACATGAATCTTGCAGGAAAGCACCAACGTTCAATGTTGAAGGCAGCAAGACAGCGTTGTACTGCAAGCAACACGCCAAAGATGGCATGGCAAAAGTCTCTAACAGACGTTGCTCACAGGACTCCTGCGCTACGCTACCAAGTTTCGATTTCGAGGGCAGCATGACGCCGATGTTCTGCCAGCAACATGCTGAAGATGGCATGGTCAATGTCGTTAGCATGCGTTGCTCACATGAGTCCTGCATCAAGCAGCCTTACTTTAATTTCGAGGGCCGCACGAAACCGGTGTTGTGCAAGCAACACGCTACGGACGGCATGGTGGATGTTCGCAGCAAACGTTGCTTAAATCTCTCCTGTACGGCAGCACCAAGGTTCAATGTTAAGGGCAGCAATACGGCGATGTTCTGCAAGCAACATGCCGAGGGCGGCATGATTGATTTCCTTGCCAGACGCTGCTCACATGCCTCGTGCACGAAGCAACCGAAATATAATGTCGAGGGAAGGAGACCAGGGGTGTACTGTAAGCAACATGCTGACGATGGCATGGTGAACGTCTACAGCAGGCGATGCTTACATGCCTCCTGCTCCACAGTACCGAGCTTGAACATGGAGGGCAGCAAGAAGCCTGCCTACTGCAAGAAGCATGCTAAGGACGGCATGGTAAACATCGGTAACAGGCGTTGCTCACATGACTCCTGCACGACGGAACCCAGCTTCAATTTCGCGGGCAGCAAGATTGTAGCGTTTTGCAGGAAACATGCTGTAGAGGGCATGGTAGCGCTCTATACTAATAGCAGGTGTTGCTCGCATGACGCTTGCACGAAGCGACCGAGTTTCAATGATGAGGGCAGCAAACGGCCGGCGTACTGCAAGCAACATGCCGAACACGGTATGGTTGATGTCGTTAGCAGGCGTTGTTTGCGTGATTCCTGTACGACAAACGCAATGTTCAAAATTCCGGGCTGCACGACGCCGATGTTCTGCAGGGAACACGCTGAGGACGGCATGATTAGTGCGGTTAACAGGTTTTGCGCTAACGATTTCTGTGAGAAAACACCAAGGTTCAATGTTGAGGGCAGCAAAAGAGCGGTGCTGTGCAAGGATCATGCTGAGGACGGCATGGTTGATGTCGTCAAGAGGCGTTGCTCACACGGTTCATGTGAGAAAACATCATTGTTCAATGTTGAGGGCAAGAAGGCGACGTTCTGCAAGGTCCATGCTGAGGACGACATGGTTAACGTCGTTAGCAAGCGTTGTGCACACGCCTTGTGCACGACGTACCCGAGCTTCAACATCGAGGGCAGCAAGACGCCAGTCTACTGCAAGCAACATGCTACGGCCGGCATGATAAACGTCGTCGACAAGCGTTGCTCACATGAATCCTGCATGACTATACCGAGCTTCAATTTCGAGGGAAGCAAGAATGCTGCCTACTGCAAGCAACATGCTAAGGACGGCATGGTTGGAATCTATGGCAATTTTTGTTCGCATGACTCCTGCACGACGAAAGCGAACTTTAATGCTAAGGGCAACACACGTGGAGCGTATTGCAAGCAGCATGCTCAGCACGGCATGGTGTATGTCTCCAGAAGGAGTTGTTCACATGGTTCCTGTACGAAGCAGCCAAGCTTCAATATTGAGGGCAGCAAGACGGCACTGTTCTGCAAGCAACACGCTGAAGACGGCATGGTGAATGTCTTTAGCAGGCGTTGCTCGCATACCTCCTGTACGGCATCACCACATTTCAATGTTGAGGGCAGTAAGACGGCGATGTTCTGCAAGCAACACGCTGAAGACGGCATGGTTGTTGTCATTAGCAGACGTTGCTCACATAACTCCTGTACGGCAGCACCGTATTTCAATGTTAAGGGCAGTAAGACGGGGATTTCCTGCAAGCAACACGCTGAGGACGGCATGGTGAATGTCGTTCGCAGGCGTTGCTCATATGATTCCTGCACGAAGCACCCAAGCTATAATTTCGAGGGCAGCAAGACGCCGAGGTTTTGCAAGAAGCATGCTGAGGACGGCATGGTCAACGTCGTTACCAGGCGTTGCTCGTATGACTTCTGCACCAAGCAGCCTTACTTTAATTTCGAGGGCCGCAATGAGCCGGCATTCTGTATCAACCACGTTATGGCCGGCATGGTGGATGTTCGCCGTAAACGTTGCGCAAATGACTCCTGTACGGCCGAACCAAGGTTCAATGTTGAGGGCAGTAAGACGGCAACGTTTTGCGAAGAGCATGCTGAGGACGGTATGGTTGATGTACTTCCCAGGCGTTGCTCGCATGCCTTGTGCAGGAAGCGACCGAAATATGATGTCGAGGGCAGCAAGACAGCGGTATACTGCAAGCAGCATGCTGAGGTCGGCATGGTGACCGTTAACAGCAGGCGATGCTCACATGCCTCCTGTATGACGCTACCGAGCTTCAACTTCGAGGGTACCAAGAAAGCAGCGTACTGCAAGCAACATGCTGAGGACGGCATGATATACGTCCGTAACAGGTGCTGCTCGCATGACTCTTGCACGAGGCGACCGTGCTTTAATGCCGAGGGCAGCAAAATAGCAGCGTACTGCAAGGAGCATGCCGAGGCAGGCATGGTCGACGTCTGTGACCGTCGTTATTCGCATGCCGCCTGTGCCGCAAAACCAAGTGTTGATGCCGAGGGCAGCAAGACCGCAACATCTTCCAACAACTATGCTGCGAATGGCATGGTTGACTTCGTTAGCAGGCGTTGCTCACATGATTCCTGTAGGAACATACCATTCTTCAATGTTGAGGGCAGCAAGAAGGCGATGTTCTGCAGGGACCATGCTGAGGACGGCATGGTTGACGTCCATAGCAACCCTTGCGCACATGCCTCGTGCACGAACCAACCGAGCTTCAACATCGAGGGCTGCAAGACGCCAGCCTACTGCAAGAAACATACTAAGGACGGCATTATAACCGTCGTTGACAAGCGTTGCTCACATGACTCCTGCGTGACGCTACCGAGCTTCAATTTCGAGGGCAGCAAGAAAGGAGAGTACTGCAAGAAACATGCTAAGGACGGCATGGTAAACGTTTACATCGAGCGTTGCTCACATGCTTCCTGCAAGAGGAAACCGACATTCAACGTCAAGGGCAGCAAGGCGGTGAAGCGCTCTAAGCAGAATGCTGTGGACACCATGGCGAACATCCGCACGGAGACTTGCTCACATGACTCCTGCTTAAAGCCGCCGGAGTGGGGTGTGCTGACCGACCGTCAGGCCACCACTTGCCTTTGCCATAAAGGCGATATCTTGGGCGGCCCGGTGATTAGCTTCAAAAGAAAGTGCGAGGTCGCGAGTTGTGCGCGGGTATCACGATGGGGCCCGGATGGGAAGCAACCTACTCACTGCTGTATTCACGGCCCCGGCGAGGACGGGCTTGTCCGCACTGTCGGAGCGGCTAGCAGCAAGAGAAGTTGCCGCAACCCCTCCTATGGTGGCGATACGGACCCCTCATTTCTTGTAAAAACAGAGTGTAGGTTTTGAACGCTTTCTGTAAAACCGGTAACTTATGGTGGCTACAGGTTTGGTCACCCGCGGAGGCATTCCACTGCGGGAACCGATAGGGGCACAGTATCTGTAGCTCGTGGGGCTTAGGCGTTGCTTGAAAGGTGTCCACTGACGTTTGCCTTGTTGGCGTTGCCGTTTTCATGTTTCCAAGTGTTTCGCAACTCACTGTGTTATGCCTTGCTGCGCTACTTCGGGGCAAGGCAATCAAAATGACAGTTTTCATGCTGCCTGAAGCTACGATTGAGTCCCCCTTTTATTCCTCAAAACCCGTGCGTGTAGAGAGGCCCCCCGAAACGTATGGGTAACGCCAAAGCTACGAGAGGCATGCCCTGCCGTTGGTTGTTGCTTGCCTGGTGTGAGGCTCGTAATACTATCAGCGACGGACTCCGTAGTCCTTGCTGGAAAGTTTTCATGTGGCGTCATAAGCGTGCAAAGCGTTGGAAATGGTAGCAGGAAGGACGGGTCGGAATAATAGTGGTCCCCATTCGGCAACACTTGGTGCAGCAAATGAACAGAGATGGGCCGGAAAGCGTTGTAACCCTGACATGATTTTGTGCCGTGATTTAGGTGGTTCGCGTTATTTTCGTTTGTTTCCCTGCTGCAGTTTGAAATTCGTCTAGTTGTGTAGCTGGTGTATTATATTAGCGTCCAGCACGCTGTTACGCTGGCTTTGCATTGTCCAATGCTCCTTCGTTTTGAGGTGTGTAGTAGATGCTTGATCTGCCTCGTGTATTTTCACCACAGAGCTTGTATATACAAGCGCAACAATCGGCGCGCTTCGCGCGCCTTATTTTTTCTTATTGGGCTGCGCCAAGCGAAGGCTGTAGATGGCGATCCATGTGGAATGGCAACCGCTCCTAGACAAATAGGTTTAATAGATCGGGTTTAACGAACTTGCTGAACCTATTTGCTCCCATTGGTGGACACGCTGGCTTCACGAACGTCAACACACAAAGCCAATCAATCCAATCAGCTACGAGCCAGTGATATTTGGGTTTCCACACCGCGAAAAGTGAACCGTGGACTAGGCCGTATCATCCCTGGGTGGTGCCGGCTTTATTTTCGAACGTTAGCCAATCAGCGATCGGCCGGTCGGGCTGGGGTTTCCACACCGTGCGGGGCGGTTTCCACCTGGGGGGTCGTTTTTTTCGCCCCCGGGTGGTCGGAGTTGAAGGTATAGGGAGGAACTTCCAAACCGGGGATGGGGACCAATCGTTCCCGGGTGAGGAGTTGCGGATGCATGGCGAGATTTCCAGTCCCGAGATGATACTATGTCTTCCCCGGGTGTCTATGGCGTTGTTTACGAACCCCAGCCAACCAGCGATCGGCCGATGTGGCTGGGGTTTCCACACCGTGCGCGGCGGTGTCGACCTGGAGAATCTCGAATTTCGTCCCCGCGTTGTTGGAGTTGTACATGTGGGGAAGGATTCCTTAACCGGGGACGGTACCTTATCGTCCCCCGGTGGCCCTGGCTTTATTTTCGGGCCCCAGAATATTGGCGATCGGCCGGTCGGGCTGGGGTTTCCACATCGTGCGGGGTGGTTTTAACCCAGGGCATCAATATTTTCGGCCCCGGGTGGTCGGAGTTGTAAAGGTACGGAGGGATTTCCGAACCGGGGGTGGATACCTATCGTCCCCGGGTGAGGAGTTGTGGATGCATAGTGGAATTTCCGATCGGGGGATAATACTTTATCGGCCCCGGGTGGCGCTGGATTTATTTCGAGCCCCAGCCAATCAGCGATCGGCCAGTGTGGCTGGGGTTCTCAAACCGTGCGCGGCGGTGTCGTTCCGGGGGACCTAGGTTTTCGCCCCCGCGTTGTTGGAGCTGTACATGTATGGAGGGATTTCCGATCTGGGGACGGAGCGTATCGTCCCCGGGTGGCGGTGGCCTTATTTTTATTTTTGAGCCCCAGCCAATCAGCGATTGGTCGGTCAGGCTGGGGTTTTCACACCATGCGGGGCGGTTTCGACGCGGGGGAACGCTTTTTCGTCCCCGGTTGGTCGGAGTTGTAGATATACGGAGGCATTTCCAAACCGGGGATGGGGAAAAATCGTCCCCGGGTGAGGACTTGTGGATTTGTGTCGAGATTTCCGATCCGGGGATGATACACTATCGTCCCCGGGTGGATCTGCCTTTATTTCGAGCCCCAGCCAATCAGCGAGCGGCCGTCGTGGCCGGGGTTTCCACACCGTGCGCGGCGGGGTCGATCCGGGAGATCTCGGTTTTCGCCCCCGAGCTGTTGGAGTTGTAGATGTATGGAGGATTTCTGATCCAGGGATGGGTCTTTTTCTTCCCCGGGTGGCGCTGGCTTTATTTTCGAGCCCCAGCCAGTCAGCGATCGGCCGGTCGGGCTGGGGTTCCCACACCGTGCGGGGCGGTTTCGATCCGGGGGGTCGTTTTCTTCGTCCCCGGGCGGTCGGAGTTGTAAAGTTACGGAGGCATTCTCGAACCGGGGATGGAGACTAATCGTTCCCGGGTGAGGGGTTGTTGATTTATGGCGGGATTTCCGATCCGGGGAGGATGCTCTGTCGTCCTCCGGTGGCTCTGGCTATGTATACGAGCCCCAGCCAATCAGCGATCGGACGGTGTGGTTGGGGTTTCCGCACCATGCGAGGCGGTGTCGACCCGGGGGACCTCGGTTTATGTCCCCGGGCTGTTGGAGTTGTAGATGTACGGAGAGATTTCCGATCCGTGGATGGGGCCGTATCGTCCCCGGGTGGCGCTGGCTTTATTTCGAGCCCCAGCCAATTAGCAATCGGTCGGTCGGGCTGGGGTTTCCACACAGTGCGGGGCGGTTTCGAACCGGGGGGTCGTTTTTTTCGTCCCCGGGTGGTCGGAGTTGTAGAGATACGGAGGCATTTCCAAACCGGGAATTGGAACCAATCGTCCCCGGGTGAGGGGTTGTGGATTGATGGTAGGATTTCCGATCCGGGGATGATACCCTGTCGTCCCCGGGTGGCTCTGGCTTTGTATACGAGCCCCAGCCAATCAGCGATTGGCCGGTGGGGTTTCCACACCATGCCAGGCGGTGTCGACCCGGGGGACCTCGGTTTTCGTCCTTCAGGCTGTTGGAGTTGTAGATGTATGGAGGGATTTCCGAACCGGGGATGGGGCCGTATCGTCCCCGGGTGGCGCTGGCTTTATTTTCGAGCCCTAGCCAATCAGCGATCGGACGGTGGGGCTGGGGTTTCCACACCGTGCGGGGCGGTTTCGAGCCGGGGGGTCAATTTTTTCGTCCCCGGGTGGTCGGAGTTGTAGAGATTTGGAGAGATTTTCGAACCGGGGATGGGGCCCTATCGTCCCCGGGTGCGGCGGGACTGGGGGGTTTCCCCGAGGGTAGACTCCCGCCGCGCGCGCCGCGGCCCCTGGTTGGTCGGGGGCGGGCAGGAAGCCCCCCTCGACCAATGGGCGCCGGGTTCGGAAAACGCAGGGATGAAACCCATATGTCTATTGTACAAGCACAAAAATGGGCTTGTTATCTTCGGCACTGGGCCAAGGAATAGGGTCAAAGTTATAACTTGCAAAAAAAAAAACTTGAAAATAAAACATGAATGACAACCCTCCACCAATCCCACGTGAGCTTTGAGTTGCACTTTGAGTTGCAAAATTACCGTGATTGGTCAGCAGTGCCGTTACACTGCTGCTGAGCACAAACAGAGCGTTACGAGTACAGCCCTCCGGCTATTGTACATCGCTGCAGCAACCCTGCCGCCCAGCAGCAGCAGCAGCACCAGGCAGCACCATGAGTGTGAGGCGGCACACCCACGGTGCACGATACCTATACCTGCGTGTAGTGGAACACCTACCATGCATCACCGAGGATGGATAAGCAGACCCAAGAGCATGCACTTTATCCTCCCTCCCGACGACACCCACCATGAGGCCAACCGTCACCAACAAAACTACACTCCTCCTCTGCCGTGCTGGTGCACCGCCCAGCAGTAGCTTCAGTAGTGCAATTCTCACAGCCTGAGAGGATAGCAGGCGTAAATTCTTGCTGTCTGTCGTCATCGTTTGCCTGCACCACCACACACCCCTCCCTTTTGCCATGTGGTTGGCACCTATGTTGCGTGGTTACCACCGATGATCTATCTAACTTCGTGTGTGATGCACTGCTGCTGCTACAGCAGCAGCAAGCAGCAGCAAGTGTGATTCGGCACACAGTCGAGAGGTCAGAAGCAGTTATGCAGTGCGTCAAGGACGTCCCTGTTGTTGTTGTCGTCGTCTGCGTACACCACGCTCTTGATGTGGATGTATGTATATCTTGCTGCGCGAAGCACCACTCACTACGTACCACTCTGTCCGTAAATATAAAAACCGCTTGTTGAAAAGAACTAATATCATAACAACATTACATTGACGGACGTATCGGTACGAAATAATAATGGATCGAAGGCTCGTTGCCATGTTATTGTCATAGTGGGCCCGAAAGCTGCGGCACAGCAGCAGGGCGTCCGCTACAACCAATCGAGGGTCCAACAGTAGTAGTAGCAGTATAGTTCCTGCGGTCGTCATTTGCCTCTACACCACTTACACTGCCTAATCTTGTTGTGCAAAAGTTGCTCAAAATGAACCGAAACGCCTCAAAATATTTTAATTGACAAAATGCTACCCCTATCCCCTGTAGGTGAGCCTATTTTTTCTTATCAGGCTGCGCCAAGCGAAGGCTGTAGATGGTGATCCATGTGGTATGACAACCGCACCTAAAACCATAGGTTTATTAGATCGGGTTTAGCGAACTTGCTGAACCTCTTTGCTCCCATTGATGAGGAACGCTGGCTTCACGAACTTCAGCCCACAAAGCCAATCAGCTACGAGCCAGTGGTATTTGGGTTTCCACACCGCGAAAGGCGAACCGGAAATGGGGCCGTATCGTCCCTGGGTGGCGCTGGCTTTATTTTCGAGCGCCAGCCAATCAGCGATCGTCCGGTCGGACTGAAGTTTGTACACCGTGCGGGGCGGTTTCGACCTGGGGGGTCGTTTTTTTATCCCCGGGTGGTCGGAGTTGTAGATATACGGAGGCATTTCCATAGCGGGGATAGGGATCAATCGTCTCCGGTTGAAGATTTGTGGATGCATGGCGGGATTTCCGATCGGGGGGTGATACTCTATCGTCCCGGGGTGGCGCTCGCTTTATTTCGAGCCCCAGCCAATCAGGGATCGGCCGGTGTGGCTGGGTTTTCCACTCCGTGCGCGACGGTGTCGACCCGGGGGACCTCGGTTTTCGTCCCGGCGTTGTTGGAGCTGTACATGTATGGAGGGATTTTCGAACCGGAGATGGGGCCGTGTCGTCCTCAGGTGGCACTGGCTTTATTTTTGAGCCCACCCAATCAGCGATGCGTATGTCGGGCTGAGGTTTCCACACCGTGCGGGGCGGTTTCGACCCGGGGGATCGCTTTTTTCGTCCCCGGCTGGTCGGAGTTGTAGATATACGGAGGCATTTCCAAGCCGGGGATGGGGACCAATCGTCCCCGGGAGATGAATTATGGATGCATGGCGGGATTTCCGATCGGGGGATGATACTCTGTCGTCCCCGGTTGGCGCTGACTTTATTTCGAGCCCCAGCCAATCAGCGATCGGCCGGTGTGGCTGGGGTTTCCACACCGTGCGCGGCGGTGTCGACCCGGGGGACCTCGGTTTTCGTCCCCGCGTTGTTGGAGTTGTACTTGTATGGAGGGATTTTCGAAACAGGGATGGGGCCGTATCGTCCCCGAGTGGCGCTGGCTTTATTTTTGAGCCCCGGTCAATCAGCGATGCGTATATCGGGCTGGGGTTTCCACACCGTGCGGGGCGGTGTCGACCCGGGGGTTCGTTTTTTTCGTCCACGGTTGGTCGGAGTTGTAGATACACGGAGGCATTTCCAAACTGGGGATGGGCCCCAATCGTCCCCGGGTGATGAGCTGCGGATGTATGGCGGGGTTTCCGATCGGGGGAAGATACTCTGTCGTCCCCGGGTGTGGCACTGGCTTTGTATACGAGCCCCAGCCAATCATCGATCGGCCGGTGTGGCTGGGTTTTCCACACCGTGCGCGGCGGTATCGACGCGGGATATCTCGGTTTTCGTCCCCGGGCTGTTGGAGTTGTACATGTATGGAGGGATTTCCGATCTGGGGATGGGGCCCTATCATCCCCGGGTGGCGCTGGCTTCATTTCGATCCCCAGCGAATCAGCGATCGGTCGGTCGGGCTGGGGTTTCCACACCGTGCGGGGTGGTTTCGAGTCGGAGGGTTGTTTTTTCGTCCCCGGTTTTTTGGATTTGGAGAGATACGGAGGGATTTCCGAACCGGGGATGGGGCCCTATCGTCCTCGGGTGCGGTGGGACTGGGGGGTTTCCCCGAGGAGCAACTCTCGCCGCGCGCGCCGCGGCTCCTGATTGGCCGAGGGCGGCTGGGGGGCCCCCTCGACAATGGGCGCCGAGCTCGGAAAACGCAGGGATGAAATGTGATCCCTAATATATTTTTATAACCGCTGCTTCTGCCGCCTACTGCTTTCTACAGTCAATGTAGAATGTGCAGACTACGCAACCCACATCGTTCTTGGACCTGCCCAACGCAAGCCCCGGCACCCTTCGTCGAAAATACGATGTGTCTGCGATCGGTGCGCCTGAGGTTTGCCCCACCGGCATGTAGACCCGGTGCCCCTGTCCTGAGGGCTCCAACATTGAGACATCCACCCTAAACGGAATACAAGCCCCGGTGACTGCAGGCACCTGGCGTGTGAAATTGCTGTTGTCGCCGATCGGAAATGATATTTGCGGCTCGGAGAACTGAAAGCACGCATTCGACTGTCTTGCCCTTGAATGTTGGCGCAGCTGACCTCCCTTGCCCCGTTCCCCCGTATGTTCTGGGGACTCGCCGCCATCGCTGTCGGCCGGCAATGATTTGTTCACGGTGCCACCGCCGCGCAAACAGTTAAGAAAGACTCTATGAACCCCGGCAGGGGGGAGGTTCCGACCACCGCACCACACAGCTTACGGTGGTGTTGCCGCTGACAATCCTGCCTGTACTCCCCAGGCGCGCTCGCCTATGCACAGGCGAAGGCTGTTGTCAACGGTATCTATCAGACCCTTGGCTGTGTCGCTGCAATATACTTAATCGAAGTGTTTGAGCACGTACGCCGTAGCCAGCCGGGTGCTGGCTTGATGGGATTGCGGGTGAAAGCCCAGCCCGTAACAGCAAGGGCTCAGCTTGGCAGGAGACCCGGCGTGCCACTGATTGAAGAACCCAGCCTTATAACACATAGAGCAAGGTAGGACAGAAGCACTCTCGATCACCAGAAAACCATTGTTCCAGACAGACTACAGTACAGTAAGGGTCGTTATAATTGGAGATTGATCGTAGAATATCTTCCCAGAATTTCCACACTTTTGAAATGTAAATTTCCTGACATTTTGCAGTCTGTTAAGTTTCACGTATTCCGAAGTTATTTCACTTATCATGGAACTTATTTAAATACGTAATAGGGAACAAATTTGTGAACGGAAACCACTACGATAATCAGGTACTGACCACAAATTAACCCAGTCTCGTTGTGAGTGGGCTATGGAGTCAAAAATTGCCACATGAAGCCCACTCTCATCGTTTATCTTCCCGGTGTTAATGTGCCTATATCGGGGCGTTTGCGCTATTCTCGCTGACTATGGTAGAGTAGAAACACTTACTGCAGGTACCAGTGCATTATATACAGTCACGTCGTCGGCATTCTTGTATCGGTATCGAGAATGCTAAAAGGTCGACACCACTCGCTCGCCATCGCTCGTGATCTCATTGTTGTACCACCAATACAACCGTACTGTAGAACCATCTACTGTACTTCGTCCGACACCCTATGAACCAAATTTGGTAGTGGACCGGACTATTGTTCCTGACGAGTTGTGGACAGCGATGCGGGTTATCTGATTTTTCAGCCATGGTAAATCGGGAGACCACGTGCGGGGTGGGCGGGCGGGCGGGTGTGGCTGATTGATGACTAAAGCATCCAGCTAAGCGACGTACTTCATCCGTGAGCCAACCGTCGCCCGTAAGCACAACGAAATCAACATTACCGAGAACAATACCGACATACGATAGGCAGAACATTGGCGTCGGCAATATGGATTCCTTGGGACCGGGATCTTTACTACGGCGTTCAAAGACATGGTGGCATATTGCACAAAGATACTGCAACTACGGGAGAAGCAGAGAAGGGTGTTGATGCACATCCACTGCTGACAAGGCCGTGTTATGGTCGCTGCTGCTGCTACTACACCACAAGTCGTCGCGGTCGCTACACCATAGTCGCTATGGATTATCACCTCGCTGAATAACGTGGCGTGCTCGAAAATGAACGCTCCAGGGTAGGTGAGCTTGTGGGGCGCGGCTTCGACCAGTTCCATACCCTCCTGCGACTCACGAACTAGCTCCTAAACGCGTGTGGAAAAGTTAATAATACCCCGAACGGAGTCGTCGTGGTCATTGGCTTTCAAGGCAATCTGCTGGATCAAAGCGGGCGCCGGCGTCAGTACCTGGAGCACAGGTATCCCAGCTTGGGCCCTGGGCGGAGGGACCACGTACTGTTCATGCGGTGGCCACATTCTAACTGCCGTACTTGTCGACGGCTCCGATCCCGGGCTCAGCCCCGTTCGGAAGGGGTGTACATCATTTTTTACTTTTTCGTCCCACTGCCCAGGACTAAAGCGACATATGTCGCGCCTGTCGCGCATGTCGCGGACAGTACCACGAACAAGCCAAATAATGCGCATCTCAGATATGCCGCGACATATGCCGCAGCATGTTGCGGCATGCCACAGCAAGAACGACGCGTTGGGGATAAGGATAGAGTTGGGGTTGGGGTTGCCGTGAAGTTTGCCGTAGTCCTTACCGCGGCAGTTATTCCGCGGCATGTCGCGGCATGTCGCGGCATTTCGCGGGCAGTGCTTCGAAAAAGTCTAATCATGTACATTCCAGCCCAAGCTACAAACCGTACGGATCGACCCCATCCTCCTATCGTTATTGACTACCAGGTATTATTTTACGTTTGAAGACGGGTTAACCCTTGTGAGTAAACCTCGTGACAACACTTACATAACATAAACCGAAACCAGTTAACACCAAACAATATTTACAGTACCATCCTCTAACAATATGATGAGGAACTGTATATCTCGCCCACGCCCTGACTTTCCCTTGAGAAAAGCTGTAAGCGCCCCACAAGCAACTGGACTAAAGACAAAACACATAATACGAGATTCGAACAGAGAGCGGTAGGTATAGAGCAGTTCCTTAGTTGACGAGGAAGCCGTGTCGTCCAGAGATACCGAGCCCAAACAATACTGCTTCTACCTTAGCATGCCTTCCGTCGACTCTATGGAATGGCCTGAACCTGCTGGCTGTCGTGATGATTGCCAGAAATGAAACATTCGGCGCGGAGACAGAAAGGGTGTATTGGTTTGCAGGTCGTCGGAGGACGTCTGGCCTACAGCTGTCGATCGTCTGGTGGAGGCGTTATCCTGGTCGTCTGACGATGACTGTCCTCGGATAGGCTAGCGTCTTCAGGGACTAGGAGGGAGATATGGATCAGCAGGTCGGGCTGCACTGCTATTAAATAACGGCGATATCTAAGACGATGATGGTGGTTTTTATTAGCGTTATTGCGAGTGCCTGTGGCTCAGCAAAACGTATTTATCACTGGATACGACGAAATTGCACGTAAGAGACGTGTTATTACAGTAGAGCAAACTTGCGGGACTGCAAGCGCTTCCTTGCTGCTGCCTCTGACAACAACGGTGAGGTTTCGCTGCCACTACCTGCGCTATTAATAATCATAGGTGGCGCTTCTGCAAATTGTCGAACGACAATTTAACTACCACTACTTGTAGGTTAATCAAATCTCGACACACACGGCTCTGCGAGTAGAAATATACGCCGAACACGCATACCCCGTAAACGCCGCTGTAGAGCGTCGGCACTATAAGCCCTTGTCAGGCTCGTCAAGTTGGTGCTTTTGGATGGGATGTCATGGCAACAAGTATCATAGTATTCGTCGGACTGCAATCAAAACGCGGCATGCCGCAGTAGTATCAACGCAAATCCTGACGAGCACACGTGCAGAGATATCGCGACCAAGTTACTGTACTGTAGATAAACCCTGGATCGGGACTAAACTCGGTTCCAACATCGTATGTTCAACCATCTCGGAAGTTGTATCGAGCCCGAGATAACTCCCCCTACGCCTACCGTACCCGAATTTCGGCTTGCGTTATGTGCAGGTTGCATCTGCAAAAGCTTTTGTGCGTTATGTGCAGGTTGCACCTGCAGCTGTTTCTGTGCAGGCTGCGTGTGGCCAATTTCATCCTTGTCCGTCGACCCAGACCAAGCCAACCCCAGATACACCATTAACCCTAACCCGAACCCGAACCCGAACCCCAACCCCTTGGGGAGCACGAGGTCGGTAGGGGCAGCCACGCGGCTCCGCCGTGTGTTGGGTTTTCTTATGTGGTTTTCTTATGCATTCGATTGGCCGTAGATCTTCTACAGCATCCCCACGCCTAAAAATCCGGCTCTTTGGATTTTCTTGAAAACTGGCAGTTTCACGTCAGGTGCGCTGCAGTAACGGCTGCTGCTCGTGTACTCGAGCGCACGAGTTCATTTATTTCGCCCAGTCTTTCTGTTGCTACACGTACAAGCCACTTCAGTTCGGCACACGCTCGGGGAAGAGTAGCCGGACCGGGGCGTCGCTCCAGCGGTCTATGCGCTGTCGAGGGCCCTCGAGCCAAGCATCTGCGCAGCAGCAGCAGCAGCAGCAGCAGCAGCAAAGTGGTGGCCGTGCATTCCCTTCTTCTTGGGTGCTATCAACGTAGCTGACGTTTGGTCAAGGCCACCATGCGGTTAAGGAAACTTGTGTGCCTCGGAGGCAGTCTGTTTTACTTCGGCTCGGCTTCTATCGAGGCCTCGGGCGCCGACCAGCCCCGAGACCACGGCATAAATGACGGCGTCGTCAAGAACGACGGCGTTAGACGCGAGAACCATGACAACGGTGAGCGACTCTTGTGTATAAACATACGGTGGGCTTGGTGGTGATGTTGACTTTCACCCGGCATTTACCAGATACTCTGCAGCGGTATCATACCAGGTAGGTATACTGTTTATAGCCTGCAACTACAGTACCTGGGACAGGACGCATGTAAAAATACATACTACGTACGCGTACTGTAGTACTGCACACGCAGTAAGAACCAGGAACGTTCTTTTACTTACAGTAACAGAGGCTGTACGTATGTATTTGTTGTTGGAGAGAGAACACTACAGTACGTACGTAGAGTAGACCACTACTGCTGTACAGCTAACAGCAGCAGACGAAGAAGGATACCAGTACCTCGGTATGATACGCTTGACGTATGTATCCACGTACTCTGCTTCGTTTTGTTTTGCCATTCCGTCTCGCCCAGAAACTTGTTAGTTCAGTCAGTACCAGTACATATCTGCCATGCCGTCCCGTCGAGCATGTTGTTTCTACAAAAAAAACTGATCATCCCGTCCCGCCATGAAAGTTTGTATACTTTGTATCTGCAGCACCATCGCGTCCTGTCAACAGTTATTACCATCCCGTCCCGTCAAGGTATTTTTTAGATGGAAAATGAAAATACCACCTCGTCCCGGAATGACAATACGATGTACGTAGTATATTTTGGAAAAAGCAAGTACTATCCCATCCCGTCAAGAAAACATATCCCAACCAAAAACTTCAAAATCACGTCCCGCGACGAGAAAAATCCCATCGGAAAGTACGACGTACAGTATTTTACGGGGGGGCATAGTAAATAGGACCTACGTTACATACAAAAACCTATATATATCCTTATATTTACAAACAAAATTTGGTCCTGTTAACTATGGCCCCCCGTACTACAGCAGTAGAAATTACCATTCTACCATCACGTCGAAACGCTCCCGGTTCTGATTTTGTTTTTTTTTAATAAAACACACCTACCGTCCCCTGCTCGCACTCGTACCGTCCTGCACATACTTGTTTCCTTGACAAAATAACCTATCTACAGCATGATATGTTCCATCCCGCTTCGTCTCGAGATTGTTTACCACGGAAAAGATTTCAATGATATGGGACGAAATCAATCGGAAATCGTTCTACAAGTATTATCGTCTCGTCGACCCTGGTAGCATCCACGGCCAGTAGTCAGTCGCGAGGAAATGTACCTAACAATAACATCATGGAATATCGCCACGCAGCTAGCAAAGATGAATATCGACCGGTTGGGAGAATTCACAGCTGTTGGTTTTTTTTTTTTTTAAATATACGTACGACGACAACGTTTTATATGTGGTACCGTGGTACCGTATCTTTTGTATCTTTCGCCGATTACCGGGCGTGATATTTCGTGGATGTTCCTGTTCGCCCTTCAATATGAAACCGAATAATAATATATACGGAAACGACTATCGTCTCGTCGACCCTGGTAGCATCCAGGGGAGTCGCCGGCAAGTAGTCAGTCGCGAGGAAATGTACCTATCAATAACATCATGGAATAACGCCACGCAGCTACGTAGCAAAGCTGAATATCGACCGGTGGGGAGAATTCACAGCTGACGTGTTTTTTAGTTTATTTTAATTATTGTATCTTAAATATGAGTAGGATCCTCGCATCCAAGTATTAAATATGAGTAGGATCCGATGTACCGGTACTGCTTGCTGTGTACTCGTACGTGTATATAGGAGCGTGCGTTCGTTGTATAAGTAGGCCAGGTATCCTACCGATATCGTTCATGGGTTGTGCAGTACTTGCAGTACAAAGTCGTACAGTAGCCCTGTACGTTCCATCTACAGCGAAAGTGCGCAGCAATCGCGGTAGGTGCCAACCAGTAGCCTACTGTATTTTACAGTTGTATGAGGTACTGCTGACTGCATACGTCGTATACGTACAGGTTGCCAAAATGCTGCAAGATACAACGCAGCAGGTGTAGTACGTGCTGTATCACGCGTGCGCTCGGTGGTGAGCTTTCGTGTGTTGCCCAAAGACAACAGGCGAGGTACAGCAGCGCGGTAGGTTGTAAGCTATGGGATATGCTACAAGTAGTACAAGGGGGGCTTCGCCGCGGCGGGCTGACGCCCGCCTGCGACTACGCGCAATGCCCGTAACGGCGAGGAGTAGTCTACTGAGGTAGATTAATAGCTAAGCTTAGGGCGAACAAAGCGACTCCGTACTGCCAAGGGGTGTACAGCAGTAGTACAGGACACCTAATGAGAAACACTCACAAACGGAGGCTAGGTTTCTTATTTACATTAGAGGAGAAGATGCGTTTTGAACTAACTTCAATATAACGGCTCCCGAATTTCTTATTCCTTGTAAATATCACCCTGTGGTACTGAGGTATTATGATACGTACGTACGTACGCGTACGTGTATATCAGCAGTAAGCTATAAAAATCCGTACGTGTATCAGCGGTAAGTAGTTCGTAAAATCCAGCATCGAGCAAAAAAACATAATCAATCTTGGATCTTGCATGTAGCCCACGGGACAACTATAAATGCAATACGAGTACGAGTATGCGCATACCGGTAATGAATTCGGAACCATTTTTTTCGAAAAAAAGCAAGTTCTCGACTATCACCGTACTTTTATCGGGAATGTTGGAGTGTCCACCGCCCGCATACGAACAGAAACAACAAACACCAGTATTAATTGTATCATAGTATCACACTGTGTACCACCCACGTATGAACCCATGGTACACAGGTCTGTTTCTGCTGTGGTGCTGGTACTACTGTATCATACGTGCGTACGTACGTATGTGTATATCAGCAGTACAGTAGTAGTACGTGGTGATATAAAAATCCGGGTTCGTCGTCGTCATAAAAAAGCGGAATCTTTGATTATGCATGTAGCTGCGTGTAAAAAAAAAAAGAGCGTGTGTGTTTTGCATGTGCGCTCTCCATCACCATATTCTTGGTAAACGTTGCTGCAGCGCCCACCGCCCGCATGTCCACGCCCGCGAGCGCACGCGAGGCCTATGGGACTATATCCAGGCCGACGGGCACGTACACCGATAAATTATTAATTCTCCCGACACGCTCCTGAGGAACGCATGCGGTAGATATTTTTGGGGTTTCGTAAGGTCCAAAACAGATAATCATCCCGCACGGGACTGTCAGAAAAAAAAAACGACGTGCGTTCGTATGGCGAGTGTGATATGACTGGGTGAGACACAGAGTATCCCCTTGCAGGTTTGTCTATTAAGCATCCTTGGTGTTACTCACTTTCCGTAGAGTCAAGCGTAGAAGAGAAGCAGCTTTTATTAATCCCCGAGGCAGATGACATCTGCTCGGGATGGGCTTCAAGTATGGCCCACAGATATTATAAATACCCCGAATACCGAATACGAATGCCATCCAAGTTATACGAAAACGGATCAATTACCTGTGCAGAGGTAATTACCGGCCTTCCTAGCCCATACCATTACACTAGCCCACCCTGATGAGCCGTATATGCAGAAATATGGGAAAAACGGGGAAATCCCAGTTCCCCGAATTAGAACATGAGTCGAAGATGCGGCTCCTCAAAACCCCTCCCACACCTCTAAGTTGCTAGGCTAACAAAGACGCCACGTGTGATATGACTGGGTGAGACACAGAGTATCCCCTTGCAGGTTTGTCTATTAAGCATCCTTGGTGTTACTCACTTTCCGTAGAGTCAAGCGTAGAAGAGAAGCAGCTTTTATTAATCCCCGAGGCAGATGACATCTGCTCGGGATGGGCTTCAAGTATGGCCCACAGATATTATAAATACCCCGAATACCGAATACGAATGCCATCCAAGTTATACGAAAACGGATCAATTACCTGTGCAGAGGTAATTACCGGCCTTCCTAGCCCATACCATTACACGAGCCTATGACAAATAGGCACTAAATCCTCGAACAAACGTACCCCCGTGGGCCTCGTGTAGGGCAAGGTTGAGGCCGCCCTTTGCAGAGAAAGCAGAGCAGGGATCGTCGAGCACGATGAGCGAGTTGCGTGCCGCCGGGTGGACCTCATCGCGAGATATCGCGAAAAAGGCTCAAATCTACGTCTAAGAAAAGCCTAGGAGCTCTCACACGAGACCACCACCATACAGTTGCAGTACGAACACACGATTTTCCCCGCCTGGCTGTGTGTGTCGTTCTGTCTGATATTATTTCCGCGTGTTTGTTGCTCGCCGTGGCGTTGTTGCCTATTCCCGCTTTACGCAGGCATGCGTACCGAGGCCACCTCTGCGCGAAAGCCGGGTGGTCAGCACGCCCTCATGAGCCGGTAAGTTTGCATGATATGTGAACGATGGGTCGCTGTCGTTATCCTGGCCAGTCTACTGCTGCTATTGTAGTTACCATGTCTCGTCCAACCGCATCATGGTACTCGTATGTAGTACACATCACACGAATATACAGCGCCATGAGTATCCTTACCTGTGCACCAGGTATATCTTGATGGCTTCGTGTGTTTCGCCCCGAGTCTGCAAATGCTGCTCACTTTTATGCGGGGCATACTGTGCAGTATATACATACGAAGAACAATTGTACTACATTACAGCACTCGTACGTGTTATTTCTTCCGACCAGCCACCTGTACGTGCTTGTTTTGTGCGCTTGTCATATTACGTTATCGTGGTACTGTAGAAATATTCCAAATACCTGGAACTTGTAGCACCACTTACGCTGGTAGGCACTTCATCGGAGACAAGTGAAGTTGCCGTCGTACCTTGTATGTACATATTCATAGTGAGGCCTTAACCATCGCGCACCGCTCCCCCTGGAACAGAAATTCTTGCTGCAATACGCCCAAACCCAGCACATTTGTACCGGTGTGCGCTTTTGCACTTTTGCAGGAGTATGATCGACAGAGGGGGTACACACAGCAATTTACATTTGGGACAGGCGACATCATCGAGGGATTATTTGCCGCCGATCAATGCATGTTGTATCGGCTCGGGTACGGGCTGCCCGTACCTCGTCTCTACGGCAGAGTGGACCACATTGTCAGCCGCGCCAGGCGCTTTGCTCGTAACAACTGCCCACGGTACCAGTGACGCCGACGATGGTGATGGCGCGGAGGATGGTGAAGGCGGCGATGCTCATAATAGTGGCGCTAGCTTGGGGGGGGGGGCAGTTCCAATAATCTTCGGGTGCACGTGGAAGCGGAAAAGGAGGCGCCAAGAAGCTATGGCTGGCCGTGGCGTTTGGTAATTTCAATCGAGAGAGAGATCGTGAGCGGAGCCCGTGTCAAAGATATGGAAGTAAGGTACGCATTGATATGCCGTACTTGGAGCCGTGTACCCCACCAATCGTTGCCGAAGCGCGATAATTCAATAGCACATTCAAAATATTTTTGGTACGTACTTCCGTTATTAAAGTATTATTCGTACCACGGCACTCTGCAATACGTACCCTGGTTGTGACTCCAATTCACTGTTAATTCGGCATTCGAATAGTAGACGAGTGCGCGGCATGAAACTCACTCTTGGCTTGCAGCGGCACAATTGCAATCTGGCTATGTGTGTTCCTGCCCGCACCGTGCTCATGTTTCGATATTTCCCTTCGAGTTTCGTTCTCGACGGGATATGGTCTGGAAAGCAACATGTGCCGTCTTAGCATCAGATGTTTCGACCCTCGTTTCAACAATTTCTTAAACCGTTTCCGAATTTTCAAAGCATGATTGAAAACAATACTACCACGTCGAAACAAAAAGATTTGAGTGTGTTTGAAAAAAATGGGAAAACCTGGTTAAACGATGGTTCAAAATTGTTTAAAATCTTCAGAAGATGGTTGAACCATATACTAATGTACTAATTTTGACAAAAGGAATCATCTCTAAACAATGTGTGAAACAAATGGTTCAAAAAGCATGTTCGAACGAATGCTTCACCAAACGATGTATCCATAGGCCGCGATGCCAAACCCGAGCCTCCTAACGCACTACTGTACAGCTACATTGGATCACATTGAGCTACTCGATCACCGGTTTCGTGTGGTGAAGGTGGAACATGCGTTACAATTTTTTTTATGTCCAGCGCTTCGTGTCAACGTAAAAACCATAACGTGAACGTCTCAATTGCCTCGTTGTACCGTCCCCCCTCTTCGCTCCCGCCTCCGCTCGTGCCCCCGCTCGTGTGTCAATGTTTCGAGCAGGTATGGCAACCCCCCCGACCATGGGCTAGAGCCGCCTTTTGTTCCTCACCCTGTCTGCCTGGTTGTGTATTTTGTGGTGTTGCTCGTCGCCGTCTACCGGGGAAACCCACGTCGTGGCCTGAGACGATATCGTCGAATGCAGCGGCGGGCCAGGTCGTCACTGTACGCCAAACGGCGGTCGGCCGCTAGACGCAACGAGCAAGTAGGAGCATTTCGCGACCTGTGTTGCATCTGGGTTTTTAGCTTTTTCGGGTTCTGCGTCGACGAGGTACGCCGTCGCCTGGCCGACATCGGCCCAGTCAGCGAGAGTGGACCGGAGGAGAGAAACCAAGCGGGCGACGCCTGCTCGTTCCAGCGTGAACAAACTGACACGCCGATCGACGAACCCGCGCTCCTGGGCACATGCAACGACGTGGTGGACAAGAGTAACCTCGACCCTATAGCTTCCATGCCTCCAGCTCCACCCGCGAGCAAGGGGCAAGTCGAAACGCTCGGTGAGTGCCGTAAGGTGCGCGAACAGGGCACCAAGAGTGAGACAGCAGCTACACCTGCCACGGACATGCGCACACTCTCTTCTTCTGTCCGCATCCCCTCGAGACCAGCCCAGGCGGTGTTGTTGTCCAGGGTTAAGTTGTTATCTCCTTCTCTTATCGACGCAGTGCTTGATTACATCTCTTGTGCAGGGGAAAAGCCGAAAATCAAGACAGGTTCCACCCCCCCCGCAGCTGAATCCCAGACAACTGCCGGCAAAGCCGAATCCCTTGGTACGAGCAGGAAAGTGATTCAGCAAAAAGTGAAGTTGGACACTACCAACAAACCGGCCACCACTACAGCAGCTGGCGCACGTGTTCCTGCCCGGACCCCCGCGAGCCCAGCTCATGTGCAACAGGTGGCCGGGGCTACATCACCGTCCGCATCTGCTAGCAACGGGGTTTCGACGTCATCTTCGTCTTCTGCACTCGAGGCGCCGCAGCTCAAGCCGACAGCCACCCCGACAGCTACAATGGAGACGAAGAATATCAAAGTCGAGTCACTCAGTACGTCCACGAAGGTCATCAAGGATAGCAAGCAGCCGGGGATTAACAAGAAATCCTTCACCACTACCACGCCCAGCCTACCTGTCCCTGCCCGTGCCGCCGCGAGACAGGCTCAGGCTGTGAAGTCGTCCAAGGAAACATCGGCATCGTCATTCCTTATCGACGCCGTGCTTGATGATTCTCCCGGCTCAACAAAGGAGCCAAACTGCAAGCCCACAACCACCAGTACGGCAACATACTGGAGCACGGAGCGCGCCATCAGTAAAGGTGATGATCACGGCTCGAACGGTATCAAAGACGTCATGGAGCTGCAGACTACCGGTAACGCCACCACCACCGCCCTGCCCACCGTGGCTGTTCCTGTCCGTACCCCCGCGAGACCGTCTCAGGCAGTACAGTTGTCCAAGGGTGCATCGTCGGCACCATCAGAGAGAGACGTGGTGCTTGATCGTTCTCTCTACACAGCGAAGCAGCCTAACACCGAGCCAGCTTCCGCTAGTACGACTTCATCTGTCAGTGACAAGAATGCCCACGGTAAAGGCGATGGTTATGGTACGTGCCCAACGTCAACCGAGGGTAACAACAAGAAACTGGAAGCTGGCAGCAAGCCTACCACCACCACGCCCACCGTGACTGTCCCCGTTCGGACGCCCACGAGGACGGCTCAGGCGGCGCTTGTGTCCAAAGTTACATCGACTGCATCATCTGATATCGATGTGGTGCTTGATTACTCTCTCGACACAAACAAGGGACCTGACCGCAAGCCCGCCACCGCCACTACTGCTGCATGCGTGACTACCAAGCGTGCCGCCCTTAAAGGTGATGATCGTGGTACGTGTTCAAAGGCTACCAAGAACGCCATGGAGCCGAAACGTACCAGTACAGCCACAGCCACCGCCACTCCCACCGTAGCTGGTCCCGCTCGGACCCCCGCGAGACCGGCTCGGGCGGAGAATGTTTCCACGATTGCGCCCTCAGCACCGTCGATTGGCGACGTGGTGCTTGATTGTCCTCCATGCCCAGTTAAGGACCTGAAGAACAAGCCAGCTGCCAGAGATTTCAAGGAACCGGAAACCGCCAGTAAGCCCATCAGCGACACGCCCACAGTGGCTGTTCCCGCTCAGGCCCCCACGAGACCGGCTGAGGCGGTGCAGCTGTCCACGGTCACATCGCCTGCATCGTCTGTTGTCGACGCGGTGTTTGAATATGCTTCCGGTGCTACTAAGGCGCTGAACCTCGAGCCCGCCGCCAGCCCTACAGCTGGACTGACGGGAAATAAGGTAGCCGGTCATTTCGATTATCCCCGCAACTACAGCAAGGTGGTCGAGCAGCAAAAGAAGCTGGAGGCTGGCATTCGAGCCACTAACGCAGCCGCGTTCACCCCGCCTACTTCCGCTTGGATGCCCGAAACACCGACTACTTACGATGCTCCCCACCAAGACATCCAAGCGACAACGTTGTCCGGGGCTACATTCCAGCCCCCCAAGACGGACAACGTGGTGCTGAAGTCGGGTTCAGGTGCAGCGAAAGTAGGCCCTACCATCTTGCCGCCGGTGAGTCAAGCTGTACGTACGGTGCCATCGGTTGCACGGAGTCAATGTAGTTTCTTTACGCTGTAACTGAGATCAGTGGAAGCTTGTTGATGCTGTATATAGAATGGAAAAACAGCTCGATCGATCAGCAGTGCCACGATCTAATTTACATGCTGTATATAATGAGAAAGGGCATACCATATACTCGTAAGGAAAACTGTGCACTTCAAAGCTTGCAGCTAACAATGGTGACTGTCGTCGCCTTCAAACAGTTACCTCGGGATTTCTCGCCGTACCACACATTACCATCAATCGTCCATTCAGAAGGTCAGTCCGGCACGGCACGAAAACTTCAATTCAACACTGAAAACACACATTGTTTACCCAAAATAAGCCGAACTTGTAGATCGATAAGAGACATTTACCCGAGGCGTTCGTCGTTAAACGTATGCGTATACTGTATTTCAGTAGTACCTCGCTCCTCAATAAAAAAAACTACACTAGCATTTCACACCAGCTAAACCTCTGTTCGTTTCTACATACGCCTGTCAAATTGAATTCAGCCGCTCGATTGTTTTCGTGTGTTTTCGCCGATTTCTTGCCGTTCTTCCTAACATAACCCCACCGTGGTATACACCAACAGAAACTCGAGGAATGCGGCAAGCTTTTCCGTAGCCGCAAGCCGGCCATCCTCGGCATCTTGACGTGGTACAACGGATACTCCATCCAGATCGATCCGGACGGGAACTGCTACGGCACTTCCTGGATGCTCACGGTTCTCATCTGGGCTGCTCAAAGACCCAGCCGCCTTGACCACTTGATTGCCACGCTGGAACGAGCTGGACACCCCGACAACGCTTTTGGGGGGCTCGATCCAACGTGCAAGGTGAGCCGTCTCTTTATTTTTATTTTCTCAGTACTGTTTTCTTCGAGCCGTATGATACAACGTGTGCGTGCATCTGATGCCCATGAACGTACGCTGGTTTCACGTCAATGTCTTGCTTGAGGCTGTACGATTGGCTTCAGTTACGTGTAGCGGCATTCGTTTCGTTACTGCATCGGTATTCCGAAGAGATTCACGACTAGCCGGACCGTCCTCTTGCACGATGTGGGCGTACAAGCGTATTTCTGGAGATATTGAAACCGTGTACGTAGCACACACCCTTCGGCGTACCGAACCGAGAGGCTGTCTACACCTTTAAGGGGCTTGCTATAAATACATGTACAAAATTGCAGCTGCTGCTCGGAGAGAGCTCGACAGCTTTTCTTAGACGTAGATTTTTGCCCTTTTCGCGATAACTGGCGATGACGTCCACCCGGCGACACGCAACTCCCTCATCGTGCTCGCCGACCCCTGCTCTGCCTACTCTGCCAAGGGCGGTCTCGGCCGTGCCCAACTCATGCCTCACGGGGCTGCGATTTTTCCAGGATTCCATGCCCTTTTTGTCACGTGCACATACCATACCAACCAGTACATGCTTTTTTGTTCTACACGCAAACCGCATTATTCAAGATTCCGTTTTTTTTATGTACGAGTAGACGACCAACCCGGAATTTTATCGTACCGGCTCCTTTTACTGCGGATACACACGTACGTATTATATGTACGAGTACCAGTACCGCTGCAAGCAGTAACAGAGTATCATATACCAGGTAATTTTAAATATGCGATGATATCTGTACAGTATTCATACGTGCGTGGTATTCAGCAAGTATGGCAGTGGTCGGTGTGTGCCTGGATATAGTACCGGCTAGGGCCTCGCGTGCGCTCGCGGGCGTGGACATGCGGGCGGTGGGCGCTGCAGCAACGTTTATCAAGAATATGGAGAGCGCACATAAAAAACACACACGCTCTGTTTTTTTTACACGCTACTGCTGTACATGCATAATCAAAGATTCCCTCATCGTGCTCGCGGACCCCTGCTCTGCCTACTCTGCCAAGGGCGGTTTCGGCCCTGCCCAACTCATGTCTCACGGGGCTGCGATTTTTCCAGGATTTCATGCCCTTTTAGTCACTGACTTCACGTGCACATGCCATACCAACCAGTACATGATTTTTTGTTCTACACGCAAACCGCACTATGCAAGATTCCGTTTTTTTATGTAGACGACCAACCCGGATTTTTATCGTACCGGCTCCTTTTACTGCTGATATACTCGTACACGTACTACGTACTATATGTACGAGCACCAGTACCGCTGCAAGCAGTAACAGAGTATCATATACCAGGTAATTTTTAATATGCGATGATATCTGTACAGTATTCATGCGTGCGTGGTATTCAGCAGTACGATAGTGGTCGGTGTGTGCCTGGATATAGTACCGGGCAGGGCCTCGCGTGAGCTCACGGGCGTGGACATGAAGGCAGAAGGCGCTGCAGCAACGTTTACCAAGAATATGGTGATGGAGAGCGCAAATACAAAGCACACACGCCCTTTTTTTTTACACGCAGCTACTACTGTACATGCATATACCCGTACGTACGTACGTACGTACGTACGTATCATAACACCTCAGTACCATAGATAGGGTGATATTTGCAAGAAATAAGAAATTTGGAAGCCGTTATATTGAAGCTAGTATAAAACGCATCCTCTCCTCTCATGTAAATAAGAAACCTAGCCTCCGCTTGTGAGTGTTTTTCATTATTAGGTACTACTGCTGTACACCCCTTGGCAGTACAGAGTCGCTTTGTTCGCCCTAAGCTTAGCTACCAATCTACCTCAGTAGGCTACTCCTCGCCGTTACGGGCATTGCGCGTAGCCGCAGGCGGGCGTCAGCCCGCCGCGGCGAAGCCCCCCTTGTAGATATTGTATAATGTCTCCACAAGGATCCTTTAAATTTTACGCCCACAGTATGCAGGGGGGGCGGCCACTTGTCTAATGGAGCCTGTCTTGTGGCCACGCGCTACATTATGGCGATGAACTAACGTAAGGACTGCAACAACAGTAGGGACAACCACAACCCCACCACCACGAGTGAAAGGCCGGTACAGTACTGCATCTTTCCTCTTCTCTACGTCGTTGCTCTCTTCCTGTTCAAGGGGTACGTCGACGATCTCATGGCGTACATCACTGAACTAAGGGAAACGTGGAACGGGCACACCGAGCACGACTCTAGCCGGGGCGCTCACCTGGCCTTGGAAGTTGTCAAGGTGTTTTGGGGGGACTTGTGCACGGGGTACCGAGGCACGGAGAAGGAGGGCGAGGATCCCGTTTGGCTCAAGCTAAAGTGGGGCGTGGCGATAGCCTCTCGAGCGCTTGATGCCTGGACTGCAGCCAGTAATGGCTTCGAAGTGGATATGGTGAGGCACCAACGCCGTGACTGCTCTACGTGCCCTTTCAGTGGGAAGTTCGTTAGGGCTGTATCGTTTTGTTTCACCCAGCGTGACACTCCCTCGTACTGAAAGCCTGGCAGTGTAGTTAGGGTGAGCCTTTCCCGCTGTGGGCAAAGAACATCAAACTACTACAGTACTACTTTGGAGAGTTCTCGCCACGGCGTCAAACCCATGTGAATAGGGGGACAGAGAGATCGCCCAAACCCTGCCTCGTGACACACTATATAACAGTAACACCACATTATATGGTCGATATTGAACCGCCCCTTCGCGTGTCCACGTTGAGCATCACGTTCGGTGAAGCCGCGAGACTGTCCCATCGCGCCTCGCCAACACATTGAAACTAGGTCAAGCTGTGTAAACTTGGTGAGAGCGTAAGCCTCGACTTCGGGGGGCTGCACGGCGTGGAGGGCAGCACGCCGGCTGCAGCAGATGTACTGCGACCGGGCGGCAGCGTGGGTCTCCTGGCGGGACTGGTAGTCGAGACCTATTCGGTGGAAAGCGGCCGAAGAGTGGAGGTGTGCACACATACACGCTACGAATACGTTTTTCGTTTTACGGTTTGCCGAGAGGGGGAGTGGGTGTCCATGCTAGACTGTTTCCGCTGAGACTCGTGTGCCAAACTTACGTCTACTGCAGTGACCCGTGAAACAATAGGGGGTAGCACTTTTCGCTGAACCTTTTCTGAATTTCCAGGGGCCCTTAACCCAATATCGTCAGAATGCCATTCTTGTTTGGCAATATTATCCGTTGTATACCTAAAGGCCATGGCATGGTTGATTAGGTTGGCATTTCAAGTGAGGAGCCCCAGAACGAATGAGCTGCACCCCTACTGTAACATGCCTCTAGTGTGTTGCAATTATGTAGCGCATGGTTGGTTGTTGTCGCATGAACCATATAGAGTGCGTAGAGCCGCCGTGTACGTCTATACGTGAGTGCATACTGTGATATATCCCTGGGTAACGAGCAACGAGCAGAGTCCTAGTATCGTCGTCCCCGGGCTTCTCACGATCCAATGATGCAAGCCGTGCCATCAGTCTCGTCCATTTGGTTATTCGGCGTGCTTCTCCTCCTCCTCCTCCTCCTCCTCCTCCTCCTCCTCCTCCTCCTGCTCCTGTTGTGGTTTGTGTTGATCGGTCGTCGACACCCCTCTCTACCTATCCACCGTTGTGCATGCAGGACTACACGACATTCCTTCAAGACGCGATCAAGCCACCCTCCGACCGTACAGTCACTGGACTGGCCGTACACAAGGCGGGGCTGCCGCACTTCGACGTGCTGATTACCAAACGTGCGGACGTAATATTCTTCTACGCGCTAGCGGCCACCTTCGACCTTCACGACCCAGTTGACGGCGGCGATGATGATGCGGCGGCCCTCGAACATCTCCGGCTGAGAACAAACTCACAGAAAGTTGATACCGCCGAGGATCTCAAGAACTTCGTTCCCGACGACCAGATCGCGGCGCAGCTAGCCGCCATGAAGGTGCGACGAGCAGCAATTATCGTTTTGGCGGTGCATCTACAATAGGGTGGATGGAGTGTTCGCTGTCATTGTGGCCTCTGTACACCATCGTACACGATCATTGCAGTAGAGAGAGACACGGTGCACCGAGCCATGGGGGGAAACAGTTTTTTTGCGTGTCTGTCGTATGACGAAGTCAGGCGCGTTTCATGCTGTATTCACAGGCTCGCGCACCACTTGCCCCTCATTTATGTTGGCTCTAGGTATATGCCCACGATTGGTGCATGATTTTCAATAAACCACGGAGAACTACAGTACTCGTAATGATTACTTATCTTGTCTTTGTTTTTTGCTCTTACAGAGCATTGGTTAACGAGCCCCTTCGGTCAAAACAAAATCAATCAGAGTCCTTGAGTCTTTAAAACCAAACGTGCTTCGCCTTTTTTACAGCGGCAACACTACATACAGTACCCTATTTCGGATACAATAGCACCATATTATGGCTCCTTACCGAACACGACACAGCTCCAGTTATAATGTTCAGACCCGTTGCCGAGCAGCACTACAGTGGTAGCAGCACGTAAAATATCATTAGCCCCGTTTCGCAAAACTCTTCATACCGGCCGACGATCATCCGACCAATAAGGACGGTGTGGTCGCTATACGTAGCAAAGCCCAATGGTCGGAAACACCCGTCGTCCACTGCCGTTCCACCCATAAATATATGCCAAGCCTGTCTGTCTGTCTGTCCCCTGTTCGAATTGTGCACTGCGCCATATCGATATCAGGCGTACGAAGACCAGCAAGCCCGAGACAAGGAGGCGGCCCCCAAAAAGGGAAAACACGTGAACACCGCCACCCCCCCCAACAACAACAACAACAACACCAGAAACAACCGCAACAACAACACCAACAACAACAGCAACAACAACCACAACAACAACAACAACAAGAAAAGGCGCGGGAAGCGTGGGAAGAGGAGAGCGGGATAGGCCCCCTCTCGTGGAACGACTTTGCCCCTCCTAGGGGATGGATGGAGCACCTTCGGCGTCTGGTGCTCGAAATCCGCTGTCCGACGATTGTTAGCCCTTTCCTTCGATGGAAGTTGTTAGTGGTCCCCTAGCCCTATGGCAGGTTTGTTTAATGCTTGCCGGGGGGGAAGGCGGGGGAGGGGGGGGGGTCGGGGGATTGAGGTAATGATGCCGGAGCTGCAGTGGTTAGTAGGTTTCGGGCAACGACGCGGATGTCTGGCACTGCCCATGACCATTGTGCTTAATGCTTTCCATCTGGCCGGATCAGTAGCGTAGCATAGGGCCGCTTCGTCCCCCTTCGAACGCCTGTTTTCCCTCCCTCCCTCCTTTCTTCCCCTGTTACTCGTGAACATATTGGTGGCATTTATCTGTTCGGTTTGCGCCTCTTCGAGTGTAGCATATAGTATGTTGACGTGGGTTTTCAACAGTCTCTTTGTCTATTTTTTTTGTTTCTTCTTCGTGTTTTCTTTGTTTTTGTGTTTGCCCACGGGCGATTTATGTGCAGCGCTGCGACATCAACATGATAGCAAAGCCTGCACCGTCGCTCGCACTCACAACGGTAAGTATCAGGTACCTGCCGAATATTCCATCCGTCTACTACACGCACACACGCGCTGTGGTACACACTATTGTCGCACCACGTATCACCCGGCCGTATGAAGAACACCACGACGGGGTCGACTCGCAGTAAGCACGTACTACGGAATACCTTTCATTTCACACCGCAAGTGTGTACTGGTACATTCGTCGTTTTATTTTCGTCCTGATGGATAGCAATACGATAGGTTTATGCGGTATAGAGCAGACAGTCTAGTCTAGTCTAGTCTATAATGCTAGCTCACCTCTCTTCTCTCCGAGGGGTTGCGTACCTGGTATCTACACGGTGTTTCATTCTTCCTAGTTTTACTTTCTTTTCTACGACACCAGCCAGGCACGAGTGTGTTTCTCTTGTCTTTGTTATTTTGTTTCCTTTTTTTCTGTTTGTTTTCTTTTTTTCTTTTTTTCTTTTGTTCTTTTCGTTGTTGTTGCTCTCCTTTTTATCTATTTCCTTCAAGGACGTGTGAGGCTGCCTTGCGAGCGCAGACTAGACCACTCATGGCAATACGTTACTGTAGTAATGTGATAAAGCGACAACTTAAAACAACAACAACTGGACTCCACCAGCAAAGACATTCATTCATGGATGCCTAAGAAACAATGTGTGCATATATATATATATATATATATGGCATCAAAAGGCATATTGACAGGAGGTCGGGAGGGGGCGGAAGGGAGGAGAGGGGAGGGAGCGGGGAGGCGGTTTTGGGGCTCTTGATTCTCAGGAAAAACAAGGGATCAAGCCCCCAAAGCTTTCGGCGGCGGGGACCCAGAAATCGTCGATATTCCGTCAAAATTTCATGCTTGTGAATGTGCCGAAGTACTGAGAAGGCGGCGCGAAATACGTCGAGCATGGTGCAAGGAAAGCCGTCTTCAGAGTAGCCTAGGAGCCGTGGTGGCTAGAAGTCGCGAGGGGGTATTGGTGTGAAAGGTTATAGCGGGTGTCTCCATGAAACAAAGACCTGTCGTTTTGAACGCAAAGAGAGGCAGCAGTTGTCCCATTCAAAACTGAAAAACATATCTCACACGAATTCCAAGTGGTTTGCCCCCAAATACGTGGGACGAGTTCTTAACGCCTCAAGAACTGGTCCCGCCCCACAAATTTGGGGACAAATTACTTAGAATTTGTGTGTGGGACATTTTCTCAGTTCTGAATGAGTTAAGGGGTTAACGGGTTAAGGACGGGAATGAAAAACAAATCGCGACACTCGTTTGCGGCATAAGGAAATGTAGAGACTATTTGGTATCAATAAAGGGGGGCGGTAGGAATGAAGAAACTATCCATGACAGCTGTGCATTGTCCGATGGCAAATTGAATAGTGCCAGGTGTTTACTGACTGTTGCTGTTGTTGTTCTCACCTTAATGGCCAAAATCGTGTGTCCGTGGTCACAGAACAAGGCTCCAAAAAAACTGGGGTGGAATAATATCTTATTGGGGAAAACGTGTTAAGGTGAACACACGCACAGCAGTAGAAGAGGGCTTGCTACAACAGTAGCACTGCACTAAAAAAAATATCTTACCGTTTATTTACGTCACCCATGAAGTGTACAGACGATATAATACTACGAGATATACCTGGTAAGTCAAAAGGGGGGTGGGTGTATAGAGCTGCCCTATGATGCGGGCTGTTCAGCGATGAAAAGTAGAACACCGCCATAAACACCGCGAGGCAGAAGAATACACACAGCAGTACCCATATACCTGGTATACCGCTGTACGGCAGTAACTCGATCGAAACTGCAATCTCACCGGCGCCGTGTTAACGGGAGTACCGTACTCGTGTACTCGTACGTACGAAATATGAAATGGTCGGGGGTGTTAAGTCCTTGAGCTCCCGATCTTCGATGCTGGCAGACAAAAAACCGACAAGACGCTTCACCTGCAGGTACAGCAGTAGTACGTACGAACGTATTTCCGGAGTAGATACGAGTATATACGTACATATATACGTACCTGCTATATAGGAATCAGGTATGGGTACGAGGGGTGGAGTTCTCGAGTCCTCATGCAGACCTTGTTACACGTACATAACACCTGCTGCAGCAGAAAGAGGGAGGCGGGAAATGAACATATTCGCCATGCTTGGTATCATCACCCCCCCCCCCCCCCCGCCCGAGCAAACCACACGCTGGGACGCTGGAACCTGGATGAGAGGATATTATCGACCTCGTGTTTCGACAAAATGTTGATATGCGATGGTTGAGGACACTCGATTGCCCCTTGGCCGACGGCAGCCAAAGAAATCCCAACAGTATCCCTCGTCAGATATATTACGTCTACAGTACATTAAGAGGCGTTGATGGACGAAAACTACCGCTGCTGTAGAACGTAATCCGTCAATTTGGTACAGTAACTGGTGTGATGGTGCGTTCATATCGACGTTGCACCATGTGATCAAGGCCCTTTCGACGAAGCTTTTGCCTGTGGCGAGCGGGTCGATTTCCACAGATTCGTCGGCGTCTGGGAGATGAACAGGACGAGATAACTTCGACACTTTTTTCGTGTCTACAGCAAGGACCCAGTATCCTTGTTCGTATTGGCACCTATGTCGGCGGCTGCTGTTGTTGTGCTTCATTATCATTCGTAGTTATGCCGCGATTGAGGCACCGGCTTCCGCCGTACAGCATCCCCGTCGTACTCGTAGTACCTTGGGTCGAGCGTTCTGTGTAGTCCGCCCTCTACAATCCTATTTACTAGGTATACTTGGTCGGTGGTTCTCGCGTGCACTCGATGTTTGGAGCGGTATCGCCTACGTAGGAAGGAAGAGTAATTGCACCATCGGCGCCAGTGCCATTGCGCCGTTCTTGCGCCGTCGGCGGAGAACCCGAGAACGACCAAAACGTTGATTGTCGTCGGATTACGTAAAACTGTGAAACCGCCAGAAAGCAGGCCCGCCAACATAAACGATGGAAACCCCTACAATTCAGACTCGATTCTACCTACGAAGTGCAGTGACAGCAGTAGCTGAGCGAGCGGAGATTTTGCAGGTGTCTCACGAGAGCCGAGCGAGCGAAGGTTTTGCGATCCACGACGACCTTGCCCCCACCAAGGTTTTCCTGCTGTGTGGCAAAGCATGTCGAACGTTGCCCCAGACGATGGCGAGAGTCCAGGCCCTGAAGATGGACAGAGGTGAGTTCACAGAGACACGACCAGGCAGACATAGCTACGACGAGTATGGTAACAACGAGTACGAACTGCTGTACTGCTGCTGTACGTATGCAACCTTGCCCTTGTGTCGGCATTCTGTTCTAGGATAAGCTGGTTGTCCTGTGCTTACACGTCTATCGTCTTGAAGTGACAGCCGACTTTAAGTTGTGGACCGCTCTATTAATAGGAGCCAGCTTTAGGCGCCGACCGTGCCAGGCTTCGAGGCTGCGTGTGCTCTCTGCCTACTGGGTCGGACGAAAAGCTTTGCACTCTCGACTCTGCAGCTGCAGCTGCTGCTGTTGCTGCTTCGTATGGTGCTTTTCGCAATTCGAACAAATCATACCTCGGGTTCGTGAGGTACCTTGTACTTCATCTATTGTCGTTGTAGAGCTGTACATACCAGTAGCACACCATCACACATCACAAATCACGATCGGCAAGGAACAATGATTTGGCCCGTATGTACCATACGTACTGCTGTACGGTTCTGGCTGCTGGTTTACATACAGCCTACTGGTATGTTTGGAAGACCTTGCCGAAGCGTAAGCGGTGTTGTCCTCGAGATCGCACGCCGTACAGCAGTATACCTTTGTAGTGGTCTTTACATAAGCGGAGGCAGGGTGTGGAACAACGTCGGGGTAACCGTCCGCAACGCACCGCACGCCACACCGCACAGAGTACAGAGTACCCACGGATGGTTACATACATCAAGATGTACGTCGTAGCGCGATACGAGTACGTATTTGCTCGTAAATCGGCAGTAGCAGCAGCAGCCGCAGGGTGTGATCGTTACTGACATCCCTCGTTTCTTACGTTTCGTGTAAAATATGCTCCTTGGCTTCAAGTCGACACCTGACAGTTGACATATGTACGAAGCTCTAATACCATAAGCTCTTGTCAGGCATCTCACGAGTATCTGGTACCTGGTACGCGTATACACGTACGCAGTCCACTCGTGCTGGGTCCGGGCCTGGGCCTTTATACACCTGGTATCGGGCCTGGGCCTTTATATACCTGATATATACCAGGTATCACGGTACGCATCGTGTTTACGGGGCGTATGATATGGTATCACAGGAGGGGATGTCAGATGGGTCAGAATTACATAATGACGTCTTCCGCTGAAACAGGCGCTACTCGTAGAGTTGGGCGACATTCACCGACAGCAACAGAGTACGAGTACTCGTCACTCGTAGTCTCATCATCTCACACAGCATGCGTGATACTCGTACTGGTGTATATGATATCATATGTATGATATGATGTTGTGTTCTTCACGTTTCATCTTTCTGTTCGTCACATACTTCGTATATACAGAAAACCACTACATCGACATCCAGCGCATCCAGTCAGTGCCCGCGTGCTTGTTGATAGTCCTCTCCTGGTGTGATAAAGAATCAGCAAGGCGTCTGTACCGTAGCTTTGTGTCCACAAAACTAGTATCTATCTTATGAGTGTGTCCGGACTCCACCCACACGTCTCTCAAAAAGCGGTCTCTCTCTGTCCGTACTCCGTACCTAGGATGAAGAATCGGCACGGAGACTGCTGGATGTGTCGACGGGTATCATATATAGAAAGGACGGAAGAGCACACCCACGCGCGCTAGATGTCGATGGGTATTCTATCTTCTTTTTTTTTCTTCTTTTTCCAAGTGTGTACCGTCTTCGCATTAACCCTTATAGGACTGGAGTCTCGTTTTGGGGACAAAGTACTTAGAATTAAAGTGGTTTGTCCCCAGAACGGGACTGCAGTCTTAACAGGGTTAAGCCGTTCTTTCTATGTACCGGTATGATACTACCCAACTTCATCAGTACATCCAGTTCAGCCGGTCGCCTCGGTGGTCTAACTGGTAGCCACGAAGCCTGTAGGCCCGGATGTCGAGGGTTCGATTCTCCCCATGGAGGTCTTTATTCTCAAATGACACCGTCTGTCGAGAGCGCATATTATATCTAGCGTGGGTAAGCAAAATTCGACGAGAGTTGACGAGGGAAGAGAGTGCTGAAATCATCTCGCGATAAAAATGCAAGGCAAGAACCGTAGTGGGGCAGGAGGGAGAGGAGCCTACTTTGTGACCCCGGATCTGAGGTACGACTATAAATAGGGAGGGAGAAAGACGGAAGTGCGAAGATAATAAATGGGATGGATAAAAAAATAAAAAATAAAGTTCTGTCCTGATTCCTAATCCTAGAGAATACCTGGTAGAGAGTAGAGATACACATTATGTGGTTACGTGGTCACAATGCTGTGAGACAAAGAAAAACAAGAACTAAAAATAACCGCAAATTAATGTGTGTGTATTCTTCACATTAAACCGTCCTTTCTATGTACCTGGTATGTATCTTACCCGTCGATATCCAGCACACCCAGCACCCGTGCCGATTCTTGATTATATTAATAATAGAGAGATACCAGTTATTATGTGGTCACAAAACTACGACACAGCAGAGCAAGTGATTTGCGAACGTCGGTGTACGAGAACACAACGACACAAGCCATACCAGACGATAAGAAAAAAAGACGATAAAACGAAAACGAATTCTGAAATGAAACATAATGCAAATGACGCAAGGGGGCCAGAAGCGCTGCTAGAAGAAAAGCGTACCAGATTCAGCAGTGGGTACCCCTATTTAAGAGTGCCCCGTGACAAGCCTAAACAAACGCTATTAACCCATTCAGAACTGAAAACAAAATCCCACACTAACTCCAAGTAGTTTGTCCCCATATACGTGGGACCGGTTCTTAAAGGGTCAACTACGTACACATTGCTCTTATCTGTAGTGGGATATATATAGCTGTTAGTATAGGCGTGACATACCGATTTGACCGTTCTTAAAATCCCGAATGCTCTTATCTCGGGCGCTTTTAAATCGGGGTACCCACTACTGCTGTAGCGTGAAGAACACACAACCACAGCTTATCATATACCGGTGTGCCTTGATTTTCTTCGGGCGCATGCTACGGTAGAGTTTGCCCCATGTTTTTGCCTTCTGGGGGTGGTCACTTGAGGAGCTCTATACATACCTCGCCCAAAAACTGATTTGGGAGGAAATAAAGGTAACTACGTATATACCCGGTTTCTGCCTGCTGAGGGTGGTCACTTGAGGAACTCCGGTGTGTCTGTTGTTCACATGAAACCGTCCTTTTTACCCGGTTGACATCCAGCACACCCAGTCAGTGTCTGTGCCGATTCTTCATCCTAGAGAGATACCTGGTACACGTTATTACCTGGTCACGAAACAATGACACAGAGAGGGGTGCTACGTTGAAATGCAGTAAGCAGAGCAGGCAATGCGGTAGTACTTGCATCGTCTACTCTGCTTACTGCATTACCATGTCGCACCTCTGCCGTGTCGTGGTCTGGTGACCGCAGAGTTTGTACGCGTACCTCTCCAGGATGAAGAATCGGCACGGACACTGGGTGTGCTGGATGTCTACCAGGTAGAAAGAACGGTTTCATGTAAAGAACACACACGCGACACACTCGTGCCTGGTGACAATCTGACCCTAAATGTAAGCGCCATTTTAATTACATGTTAATGTACAAACGGTACTTATATTCCGGGTCAGAGTGGTATCATATATACACTGTTGCGTCACTGCCTCCCTCTTTTGCGAAAAACATTACCCCCCTCCCCCAAAAATTAACTCATTGTGGCTGTCATCCGTATGCAAGTCCGCCTCACAAGCGGCACTTAGTATGATGCAGCTCGCCCTTCGTGCGACTCGCCGAACACCTCACGGCGCTTCCCGCTTGGTGCTAGCAATATCTTGCCTGGTCTGTGAAAACCCGACATGCTCCGTCCCGGCAATGTAGGGATGCGAGGGTCTATTGTCATACGACTACGGCCATGCATGAATTTTAAGTTCCCCCCCCCCACCCCCCTTGTGTTTATGAATAGACTACCAACAATAAACACCGAATCTGAGCAACTCTTATACTTGTACATATGAGAGATTCGGCAATGCAATTCACAATATTACGGTGGGGGGGCATAGTAAATAGGACCTACGGTATACGCTAAACTCTATATATTTCCCTATTTTTGCTAACCAATTTTGGTCCTATTTATTGTGGTGCCCCGCAGTAGTGCAAGTCTTACGTTGTGTACCGGTGTGATGCAGGCAGTGTCCATTGTCACCCGTCAAGAACATTGCCTGGGAGTTATTAGGCTGGTGAGAGTTGAGCAAAAAAATGAACTGACGTTATAACCCGAAACATAAGAAACACCATTTAAGAAACACCATTTGTATACTCACTGCACCGTCATAATTCGCCATCAGATTGAGAATTTCAGCCCTCAGGCCCAAAATGAAGAAAAACAAAACTTGAGAACATTTGCCAACCGTTTAAGGGGACAAAGCACTTGGAACTATTAATAGTGTGGTATGTGGTATATAATTCCCAGTTCTTGACTGCAAGTAAGGTACCTGCTGGCACAACCAGTATGACATATTCGTAGCTACGAGTATAAGTCTACCCCTCCTGGTATACCGTATAGTAATACAGTGGGTACCCCGACTTAAGAGCGGGCACCCTATATGAGAGAAAAAACCCGAAACATAAGAAACACCATTTGTATACTCACTGCACCGTCATGATTCACCGTCAGATTGAGAATTTCAGCCCTCAGGCCCAAAATGAAGACAAACAAAACTTGAGAAAAATTGTCCACTGTTTAAGGGGACAAAGCACTTGGAACTATTAATAGTGTGGAATGTGGTATACAATTCCCAGTTCTTGACTGCAAGTAAGGTACCTGCTGGCACAACCAGTATGACATACTCGTAGCTACGAGTATTAAGGCTACCCCTCCTGGTATACCGTATAGTAATACAGTGGGTACCCCGACTTAAGAGAGGGCACCCTATATGAGAGAAAAAAAACTGAAACATAAGAAACACCATTTGTATACTCACTGCACCATCATAATTCACCGTCAGATTGAGAATTTCAGCCCTCAGGCCCAAAATGAAGAAAAACAAAACTTGAGAAAATTTGCCAACCGTTTAAGGGGACAACGCACTCGTGGAACTAGTGCGGTATACAATTTCCAGTTCCTGACTGTGCGTACGGCACCTGGTGGCACAACCAGTATGACATATTCGTAGCTACGAGTATAAGTACCCTCCTGGTGTACCGCACCGTATACTCCTACAGTGAGTACCCCGACTTAATCCATTCATAACTCAAAAAATAACCCCCCACTAATTCCAAGTAGTTTGTCCCCAAGTACGTGGGACCAGTTCTTAAGGGGTTAAGAGAGGGCACCCTATATGAGAGAAAAAAATACCTTCGTTCTCGCCCTTTTTAGCGTACCCTTAATTGCGAAAAATCCGGCAGTGTTCGAAACGTAGGCGCTGTGAGAAACCAAAAGCGATTTACAGGATTTACCGTTTATATCCATAGGGCTGTGAGCTGTGAGCTGTGAGCTTTGTTCGGCTCTACGGCCTTCAATAGTTGTTAGAGTTGGGTAACGAGAACACTGACTAACGCCCATTTATCGGACCATATGGTGATGTTTTGTCGATAACAAATAATCACACGCCGAGCCGCAAAAGGCACCAGTGGCATCAGTGGCACCAGTCAGATACAAAGGCGCAAAACTCCGCAAATTTTCGCACGCAGGCGCGGGCTATGATAGGTGTACGTAGTATTAATAGCACTTTTTTTTTGCCTTAGAACTGCTGTAGAAGGCAATTATTTGTGACTGACTACAGTAGTGGTCCCCGTATAGCGCCGGTTTATGCCAGTGGGAGAAACCGGCACTGTAGCGGCAACCGGCGCCATACCGGATTGGCGAATATATAGGTTGTATGGAAACGGAAATCTGCGCCGAGCGATGTTCACAGGCGTTACGAGTATAGCGGGCAACCGGCGCTATACGAGAGGGTGTACGTGTGATAGCACTTGTTTTGGCCTTTTAAGGCAAATATTTGTGACTGACTCTGTTAGTATGCTCATTAATCCAATATCGTTGGAATGCCGCTATTTACGGAGGATCATATGTAGTAAATGGCACCTACAGTACACGCAAAAACCTGCCCTCTGGTCAAGGGTATGCGCGGATCTGAATCCCAGACACCCCACTACCCCCCCCCCCTATATTGGAGGGAAGAACCGGGCCGTTGTGATCCCAGAAAACAATAAGTCAACTTTTTTTTTAATTACCCCCCCCCCCCCCGCCACCAGCGAAAAAAAAATAGGGGGGGTCTCTAAAACCAATTAAAAAAGGGAACAAAAAACAGAAAAAAAAATGGTTTTCTGCTCATTGTCCTCCTGTGATCACAGCGATCCGGTTTGTTTTTCATTCTGACCTTCCTCAGAGGTGTGGTGTCGTTTCTCTTTTTTTTTTTGCGCCCTTGCCTACAGACATACGTTGTACGGCGTACGACGATATATCCTACCAAGTACCTGGCATCATGTAAATATCATAATGTGCGAGGACATTACACGTATAACCTGTAACCGTATGTCAAAGTGAAACAGTCCATTATAGAGGCTTATGGGCTACGGGGCAGAAAACCGTAGTAAATATGGAACCTACCGGTACACAAAAACTACTAATACATTTACTATTATTTACTCAACAACATTTGGTCCTCATTAGGGCCCGAATTAACGAGTATAAAATAAATTCCATTTGGAAAAAAAAAATTCAAATCCGCTTTTCATTGGTCAACACACGCACCAGCACCAAATATTATGCCCCAAGATCCTAATCTTTGGCGCTGGTGCGTGTGTTGACCAATGAAAAGCGGATTTGAATATATTTTTTTCCAAATTGATTTTTTTTCTTCTTCGTTAAAACGGGCCCTTACTATGGCCCCCCGTAGTATTGTCCATCGGTTTGTTTCTTTGGATGAGGCATAGAGATCCTATACTATAATCAAGTGATTATGATGACCTCAGAAAAGATAAGGTGCGCCCCTAATAGCGTATGATAGCATGCGTCCGCAACAAACTGTAATAGTTACGAGTAGCCAACTATGGCCAACTAATAATCAGTCGGCATCTTATCGGCAGCCAACTAATGTCAACTAATAATCAGTCGCCGACTTATAGGCAGCCAACTAATGCCAACCAATAAAGCAGTCGGCGACTTATCGGCAGCCAACTAATGCCAACTAATAATAAGTCGCCGACTTATCGGCAGCCAACTAATGCCAACTGATAATCAGTCGGCGACTTATCGGCAGCCAACTAATGCCAACTAATAGTCGGCGACTTATATAATGCCAACTACTAATCAGTCGCCGACTTATCGGCAGCCAACTAATGCCAACTAATAATCGGTCGCCGACTTAATAGTCAGTCACCCAACTCGCAGCCGTACTAGGGGGGGGCTTACGTAGTAATCAGGACCAAATATGGTGTGTAAACACATAAGGGGGGGGTGTGGTTCTTGGGTCCATCGTCCATCGTGGGTAGACGCAATTAGACGCGAGTCGACGAGGCAAGAAAGTGCTGAAATATGTTCGCGATAAAAATGCAAGGCACGTACCGTAGTGGGGAGGGTGGAGAGCGTGCTTAGTCACCCCGGATCTGAATTATTACCACTAGAAGAGGGAGAGAGAAAAGAAGGGCGAAAATTAATCGATGGGATGGAAAATTGAAATAAAAAAAAATGCTGCGAGTAGTATATATGGCCCCCAGTATGTATGATTACAACTGCAGTATTCTCGTTTCGCCTCTTAAGTTCCAAAAGTCTGAAGGGTCTGAAGGGTGTATACGGCGGTATTGTATTATACGTACGAGGTGCTATGTCCGCATTTTTGGTTGAAGTTGTCCTGACTCCTCAAAGCCTTCACCACGACGAAGGGTCGCAATGAATGATGTAACATGCTGGATCAAGGTACGGGCGTAGACCCCCTAGTAACCCTAGCCCTAAAACTGACCTCACTATTAGTGACCTGGAAAATTCCCGGAAATTTCCTACCGGACGACATGCGAATACTACTGGGTGTACGGCCAACTGCTGGACACAACCACAGTACTCTCGTAGCGGAAGCAGCAGGAGCAGGAGCAGTAGCAGTAGCAGTAGTAAACCAACAGACCAGCGGGACATGGCGCTAATTGCGGCGTTCACTTGAGCTCGTAAAGGCTTACTATGAATAGTCTATCGTATAACGGCAGAAACGACAGCAGTACAACAGCAGTCAGAGATGTCGGGAGACAGGACTTTCAGCCCTTGACAGACAGCAGCGTTGTTTGCCTTGACATGCCGTGAGTGACACCAAACTACTAGGTTTTAGTGTTGAACACTTCGGCCCTGCACCCTTGACAGCGCATGTTTTGCCTTGCTTGGCATGTCTCCCGACATCTTCGGCAACAGCAGTAGTACGGTGTGATAGAATAGACGTGTGATGATGTTGAAAAAGTTGAGGACAAGATTGTACTTTAGCCGTAAACCTGGTATACGAGTACAGCGGGAAAGTGTACCAGGTATCACGCATCTCGGCATCCTCGTATTTTCTTATGTTTCATAAACTTCAGGGCTTGTCATGGGCTGACGCTGACGGGCCGGCCCGGCCCATCAATTTTTGATGTGATGGGCCGCGGCCCGGCCCGACCCATCAATTTTTCAGAACTCTCAGCCCGGCCCGGCCCGACCCGGCCCAGCCAATCACTTTTTCAAAACTCTAGGCCCGGCCGGACAAACGACCCATGACAAGCCCTGAATGAATTTTGTTCGAGTGTATTTACGACGTGTTCCTGTGGCAGAACAAAAAAAAACATATGTGTTTTTTGCCAAACGTTCAAAACTTCGAAAATTGTTTTTCGGTGTTTTCGTCCGAGCTCATCCCCAACCATGGTGAATAGCCGCAACGACGAGGTATATACGGGTGGCGCGCCTACTTGTCAGAGAAAAAACAAAATACCACAGCAGTATTGTATCCCAACTTACCCTACCCAGCTCCCGCTGGCACCCTGATCTCAACCAGACCTGATCCCACCCGGATGTGAGGGTGATGCCTGCTGAGCTATAGGGGTAAAATATCGATAATTTACCCAGCCCAGGGTAATCCTTATACCCCCCCCCCCCTCTGAACGCCGGGATATTTGGGACGTCGGTACCTTTTTTTTCTTCTAACGACACACGCGCAAGCGTTTCTATAAAAGAAATGTTCGAAGTGAGATTCGAACCCGTGTCCTCCTCGACGAAGTCGAATGTGAGGGTATTACCTACTGAGCTATATATAGTTGTAACATATCGATCGATTACCCAGCCCAGGCTAATCCTTATAACACTTAGTACCCTCACACGGAACTGAGCCCTCCAAACTTGATAGTACATAGTTAGCCGGTCGCCCCCGGTGGTCCAGCAGTTAACCACGAAGAAAGCTAAGGTTCGTATCGGGGGTGGTTCGAGTCTCCGTATGAACCGTGCTACGATAGAGGTATACCAAGGTATACCTTTTTTTGGCTGAAACGTTTTCTGAATGACCTAGTAAAGGCTCCTTAACCCATTCAGAACTGGAAAAAAAAAATCTCACATTAATTCCAAGTAGTAGTTCTCAAGGGGTTAACCCAAGATCGTGGGTATTTCAGTCTTGTGTTGCCCTATTTTTCATTTTATACTCAGGACAATTAATTAATTGTTCATCGGGTATGGTGGCACTTTTGTTTCCCCTCCAAAATCAGTTTTTTTTGGGTGAGGTATACGTAGAGCTCCTCAAGCGATAAGCCACCACCCTCAGAAGGCAAAAACGTGACGGTGCACCTCTGCCGTGGAATGCGTTGTATGGAGATTTGTATTCTCGAATGACTACCGACTGTCAAGAGCGCCTGTTATCGCGAGGGGTAGGCACAATCCGACGCGAGTCGACGAGGGAAGAAAGTGTTTGAAACCTTCTCGCGATAAAAGTGCAAGGCACGTATATACGTAGTGGGGAGGGGGAGGGGGTGTATGTACTCATGTCGTGCACGGCCGTAGTCGTATGGCCATAGACCCTCGCATCCCTACAATGCCGGGACGGAGTGGGGGGGGGGGGGGGGGAGAAGCCTACTATGTGACCCCGGGTTTTGAGTTACGACTATTAATAAGACGCAGAAAGAAACGAAGGGCGAAAATAATGAACGGGGTGGAAGAAAAGAAAAGAAAAGAAAACGTTAGGATCTCGCGAAGATATGCTCGTTCAGGCGAAGTTCTGTTTATGGGCCCGAACAGCGAATAAAGTATTTCCGAGCCCAACGACCAGCTGGCACACCAACCAAGCAGGCCTGCCTCTGATTGGGATTAGGGTTAGGGTTATATATAGAGCTACGGGTCAGGGTGGTGGGCACCCGTTAGCTGAAGCCGAAAACAGTATCATCGTCGGGGGGGAAGTTACTCCTGTCGTGCACGGCCGAAGTCGTATGGCCATAGACCCTCGCATCCCTACAGTGCCGGGACGGAGCGTGTCGGGTTTTCACCGACCGGGCAGACATTGCTTGCACCAAGCGCGAAGCGCCGTGAGGTGTTGGGCGAGTCGCATGAAGGGTGAGCTGCATCCTGCAAGAACCGCTGTGAGGCGGACTTGCTGTGGACGACAGCCTCCATGAATTAGATTTAATTTCTGTGTGGCCACTTCCAGAGACAGCAATGGGTATCTCTATCGTTACTGCCTCGTGGGGCCTCACCATACTACAACACTAGTGATACGATAATTCCCCTTGTGCGGAGTTGAGGTTCTCAACCCCGCACACACAATTGATCTATTAATAACAAGAGCGCCAGTCTTAGTAGCCGCCAAAAAAAAAAAAGTACCCTGGTTGTCTAGCTCACGCAGTGAGAGGCGTGTTTTAATGCGTCGTCGCCAACCGACGCCAACCCAACCTATTAATGTGTAGGGGTAGCGGGGGGGGGGTCCCTTACAGTATTTTTACCAAACCCTACGAAAATAGTCTTACCGGCGGGGGGGGGGGGAATCTCTGACAGTTTCGTGACAAAACCCTATGTATCTCATGAATAATTATATATATGAACCGCTATGTGGGAGGCAGGGAGTGTGGCAAGTGGGATAAGGTCTGGGTGGGACCAGTGGGTGTCAAGTGGAAGCTGGGTCGGTAACAGCGGGGTCTACTTGTGAAATATTCTCTGATAAGCTCGTGTCTACAAATGGTACCTGTCGTAGACAAATATCATACGTACATACGCACAGACTGCAGATTTCGTAGGGCTGAGCACCTGGCACAGTATGTATACTGGCAGTAGGAATCTACTGATTGACCCGACCAGTATGTTCGCCAGTAGGTTTATCTTACGTATATACGCCAGTAGGTTTGTCTCACGTATGTACGCCCAAGAAACACGCCATATTATACGACGGAAACCCCATCGAATGCGTTTCGGGACGGCCTTACTCGCTTCGATCGACCAGTATATACTGATTGATTTTAACGACAGTATATAATCGCTACTGACTGAGTCAGCCAGTGCCCAGCCCTTAAGATTTACACTTCCAGCAGAGTGTAGATGATTCTACGTTTGGCACATGCCATGCACGGACCCTAAAGACCCCCAAAACAGCAGCAGGAGCAGCAGCAGGAGCAGCAGAATCAATCATCAATCATCAGCCATCAAATAGAAGTCAAGGTCCGTGTCAAATATTGTGTATACCGTCCGCTTCTCGCGATCGTATAGGGGGGGTGGTTGCTGCTTCAAGTACAGAAGTGCAAACTCATAACTCAGTTCTAGCTCATTTTGTTTGTTCATGTCGCAAGAGCTTTATGTTCGGCGTTTTGTCATGTCAGAACGCCCGAAATTAATTCCAGCTCTCGTCATGTTCATGCCGCAAAGGAGCTTTTATGTTCGGCGTCCCCACCTCAGAACCATAACAAATAATTCCAGCTCGTCGTGCTCATGTCGCAAAAAGCTTTTACGCTCAGCATGTCATGCATGTGTCTTGAAGGCTGCCTTTTTAAGCTATAGCCGCGGTCTCAAGGGTTCCCCCGTCCATATGCACGTCCGCTTCTCAAACGGCTGTTAGTAGGATGCAGACCCAATAACAGCCGATTTTCCTAATTGAGAATTGCCTTTCCGATGAGAATGAGAATCGAAAATATTGTTTTTTTAATTGTAAGAGATGTACTGCCCTTGCAGTCTTTTCTTCACCGTAAACTATTGTCAGTTGTGACACCCGTCGATGAAAAAAAAAAAAAAAAAAATCGGCATCGGCAGTCTCAAGATATCGAGGATCCCAGAAAATCTGCCTTTATGGGCGAGGGACCTCGCTCATAAATGCAAATTCCCTTAAATCCTTGATTTTTCGAGCCTGTTACGGCCAATTTCATTTTTTTCCGTGGATTGATACCTACCATCGAGGAACATACGTTCTAGGTCAAATTTTGGGTCAAATTTTGATCGTCAGCGACATGCAACTCTTAAACAATAACAAAGTACTAAAATCGATTTTCATTCTCATCGGAAAGGCAATTCTCAATTAGGAAAATCGGCTGTTCAATCTTCATGCGACTCGCCCAACACCTCACGGCGCTTCGCGCTGTGCAAGCAATGTCTGCCTGGTTGGTGAAAACTGAACGTGCTCTGTCCCGGCATTGTAGGGATGCGAGAGTCTGTGGTCATACGACTACGGCCATGCACGACATGAGTATGATACACCCCCCCTCCGCCAGGAACATGGGGTTTTTTTGTTTCGCGCAACGACGCTGTAAAACACGCCTCTCACTGCGTGAGCTAGACAACCAGGGTGACGTTTTTGTTTTTTTTGGCGGTCACCAAGGCTGGCGGTCGAGTTAGATAATTTGTGCGGGGTGGAGAACCTTTGCTCCGCACAAGGGGAATGGTCGTATCACGTAGTGTGTATATGGTAAGGCACCCACGAGGCAAATACATAGTGCTCCCATTGCTGTCTCAGAAAGTGGCCACGCCAGAAATTAAATCTACTCATTGAAGCTGCCATCCATATGCAAGTCCGCCTTACAAGCGGTTCTTAGTAGGATGCAGCTCACCCTTCATGCGACTCGCCCAACACCTCACGGCGCTTCGCGCTTGGTGCTAGCAATGTCTGCCTGGTCGGTGAAAACCCGACATGCTCCGTCCCGGCATTGTAGGGATGCGAGGGTCTATGGTCATACGCCTACGGCCATGCACGACATGAGTACCCCCCCCCCCCCCTCCTCCAGGAACATGCGTTTTTTTTTCGCGCATACAGTGCGCGACTACTGAAAAATGGGCCCACACTAACTCCAAGTGATTTTTCCCGAAAAACGTGCGTGCAGTTCTGAAGAAGGGGGTTAAGAACCTCTCCATTTGGACCAGGCTCAAAAATTTTTTGGGGGGCAGGCTATGAAATGTATAGTATCATATGAATATGTCCTACATGCGTAGGATATTTCGGGAGACCTTAGTAAATAGGTCCAAATACTGTTATGGTAGTAAAAATACGAAGCAGTGTGGGTTTAATTATTTTTGGCAACAGAGGGACACCACAGGTAGGACTGCTGTTTACTTTTGTTGGAAGTTTTTGAAGGAATACAAATTACAAAATGACTTCAGTTGTAAGCAAGCTCAAGTCAACCAAGTCGTTAAAAAGTAATCATTAGAGAATCGTTGACTCGTCGTCTGGCGACGCTACATGCGTAAATACGACCTCATTTTTCGAATTCAAACCAATTCGATGCGAGTCGACGAGGGAAGAAGGGGCCGGAGTCTTCTCGCGATAAAAATGCAAGGCAGGAGCCGTACGTAGTGGGGGGGAGGGAGGGGGAAGAGCGTACTTTGTGACCCCGGATCTGAGTTGCCACTAGGAAGGAGAGAGAAAAGGAGGGCGGAGATAATAAATGGTATTGTTATAAGGATTACCCTGGGCTGGGTAATCGATCGATCTTTTACCCCTATAGCTCAGCAGGTAATACCCTCACATTTGACGTCGTCGAGGACACGGGTTCGAATCTCACTTCGAACGTTTCTTTTATAGAAACGCTTGCGCGTGCGTCCCTAAAAAACACGTCTCCCTGGTTCCCCAGGTATTGAAACGAAGCGGGTAGGTCAACGTACGGCCGTATACGGTACCGACGTCCCGAATATCCCGCCGTTCAGAGGGGGGGAGAGTGTTATAAGGATTACCCTGGGCTGGGTAAGTGATCGATCTTTTACCCCTATAGCTCAGCAGGTAATACCCTCACAGTATGATGAAAATAAATAAATAAAATATTAAATGAATTTCACATTTTGTATATATTATGTTATGTTTCGGAGCAGAATGATGGACGGTTGCTTAAGAGTACCGCAATAAACCCTACCACTCTGGCCGTATTGGCCGTAAATATAGTCAACGTTTGTTGTTGACAGCAGAGTCCGAGAGTTTACTATATTTACGGCCATAGCGGTGACCGTATTGGCCGTACTGTAATGATAATCACCGTAAATATGATCACCGTTTGATGATTATTTATTATGTACAGACATGGCGGTCACACAGAAGTACGTACTCGTACTGTAGTCGCCTCATGACTGGTCTGTATAAAATTGAGGCGTGAACCGTAGTAGGGGGGGGGGGGCATGCCTGCTCATACCTATAAAATATTATTCCGGATCTGAGTTGCGAATTGGACGGAGCTGGGGAAGTGAAACATAATAACAGCGAAAGCATTTTTATGTGCTTTTCATCCGAAACATCGAAAGCACATTGTTGATTCTCAGATCGACGGGAGACGGGAGGGCTCACAGGGAGTGTGCCAAGGGTTCACTGCCATTGGGGGTCTCGGTCGTCCCGAGACTGCGTGTGTTAGTGCCCCGGCCAGCTGGCTAGGGGGGGCAGCTCTTGGGTGCCGGCATCGTGATAGGAAACGGGAAGCAGCGGCCGGTACCGCAGTTATCGTACTCCAGGCATTACGCCAGTAACCCCCCCCCCCCAACGTCGCAGAGAATAAAGATTAATATTAATAACATATGACGTGTCGAAGGATACATGATGAGGTATGCGGGGCGAAGAAAATAGATAGGATATAAAAATGAACAACTGAAAATTGAAAACTGGAAAACGAAAAATGAAAAACGAAAATATATTCATGATAGTTGAGTCCCTTAACTTCCAGTTGTGACGTTTTTCGCGTACTGACGGTAGGGTTAGGGTCTATTTTTAATTGCAATAATCCCCACTGCTCGCACACTACGATGTCAGATTCATTTAGCATTCCCACTTGGTGTCGTCGATTTTCATGGAATTTGTCGAAGTCGCGCGTTCTCGCTTTCCGCGTATATATATATTATATATGAAATCGGAAACCAGTAGGGCTGTCTCTGTGGGTTCGGCTCACTACAGCTTGCCGGCTAGTTTCTACTTGGCATTAGTCGGCATAAGTTCGTTAGGCATTTATATTACAGCTAGTTGCCGTCGTGCCAACTATACCACTAGTTGCTTTCCCCCCCTCCCTTTTTATGTACAGCAGTAGTGGTCCCTCTATAGCGCTGGTGTGTGCCAGCGGGAAAAAACACGCGCTATACGTAATAGCGGCAACAGGCGCTACTCCGGATTGGGGAATATATAGGTTTCAGTATGGGAACGGAAACCTGTGCCAAGCGATTTCGCCGGCGCTATATCGGGCAACCGGCGCTATATAGGGACCACTACTGAACATGGGGCGTGATACGATAGAGGTAGAAGAGGTATACCTTTTTTTGGCTGAAACGTTTTTCTGAATGACCTAGTAAAGGCTCCCTAACCCATTCAGAACTGAACAAAAACAAATCCCACACTGATTTTAAGTATAGTTTGTCCCCAAAAACGTGGGACCAGTTCTTAACCCTTTTAGGACTGCAGACCCGTTTTGGGGACAATCCACTCTAATTCTAAGTAATTTGTCCCCAAAACGGGACTCCAGTCCTATAAGGGTTAAGGGGTTAGGGCCCATATTAACGAGTATAAAATAAATTCAATTTGGGAAAAATAAAATTCAAATTCGATTTTCATTGGTCAACACACGCACCAGCACCCCCCAAGATCCTAATATTTGGTGCTGGTGCGTGTGTTGACCAATGAAAAGCGAATATTTGGTGCTGGTGCGTGTGTTGACCAATGAAAAGCGAACTTGAATTTTATTTTTTGCAAATTGAAATTATTTTATATTCGTTAATATAGGCCCTTATAACCCAAACTCGTCGGAAATTCATTATTTTTTATACACTATTTTTCGTTTAAATGCTTCAGGTCAGTCCATGGGAAGCATTTGTTCATTGGGCGGCACTTTTATTTCACCTTCAAAATCAAGTTATTGGGTCGAATTGCTATTGGTGTACGTAGAGCTTCTCAAGTGACCACCTCCCTCAGAAAAATCATGGTGCACCTGCATGCAGGCTACCGCAGCATTATGCGTCACCTTTTTATGAGAAAAATTGTTCGGTTGTATCAATCTTTTTTAGTATGACTTGAAGCCGAACAGAGTTTGCTTCTTTTTTGTTTGCCTCGGGCGGCGCCTTCAGCGGGACCCGAGGCTCTGGAGGCGCAGGTGGCTCCCGCAAGCCCCCCTCGACTGGGCGGGGGGGGGGGGGGGGGGGGGGGGCCCCCCCAACCCCCCCCCGGGGGGGGGGGGGGGGCCCCCCCAACCCCCCCCCGGGGGGGGGGGGGGGGCCCGCCCCCCCCCCCCCCCCCGGGGGGGGGGGGGGGGGGGGGGAGAGGGGGCGTGTTTTTACTCACTCGTCTCTCCTGGCCGTAGTCGTATGACCATAGACACTCGCGTCCCTACAATGCCGGGACGGAGCACGTTGGGCTTTCACCTACCCGGCAGACATTGCTTGCACCAAGCGCAAGAAGCGAAACGTGAGGTATTGGCCGAGTCGCACGGAGGATGAGTTGCATCCCGCTAAGAACCGCTTATGGGGCGGACTTGCATATGGATGACAGCTTCAATAAGTTAATTTAAGTCCCGGTGTGGCCACTTCCAGAGACAGCAATGGGAGGACTCTGTAGCTGCCTCGTGGGCGCCTTACCATAAACACTACGTGATACGATAATTCCCCTTGTGCAGAGTAAATGTTATCCACCCCGCACAAATTATCTAACTCGATCGCCAACCGTGACCGACCGCCAATAACAAAAACAAAAAAAGGTACCCTGGTGGTCAGCTCTTGTAGCGAGCGGCGTGTTTTACTGTGTCGTTGCCAACCGACGCCAACCCAACCTATGTATAGTATATAGGGGGGAGGGGTGTGCTCATGTCGTGCACGGCCGTAGTCGTATGACCATAGACCCATGAAACGACACGGCAGTTTATATAGGCCAACGATCAAGAAAATACATATTGTATGTAGGACGTCAGGCGCACTCTTTTGGAGGACATTTTAGAATTTTTGGATCATGCAATTATGCTCAACAGCGAACCCTACTACACCCAAACCCTATACCAGGTATGATACTCGTAGTATGTCATACCCTAGGTTCAAAGTTCCTCGCAGGTTCGGTGTCAAAAAAGAGGTTTCAAGGCGTTGCTGGGATGAGAAAGTGTGTGCTGTTTGTTGGCAGGCCCATACCACCCTAAAGAGCTAAAGAGCTAAAGAGCGTTGGGTTGGTACAGGGGGGGGTGGGGGGGGGGCGTACTCATGTCGTGCACGGCCGTAGTCATATGACCATAGACCCTCGCATCCCTACAATGCCGGGACGGAGCACGTTGGGTTTTCACCAACCAGGCAGACATTGCTTGCACCAAGCGCGAAACGCCGTGAGGTATTGGGCGAGTCGCATGGAGGGTGAGCTGCATCCTGCTAAGAACCGCCTCTGAGGCGGACTTGCATATGGACGACAGCTTCAATGAGTTAATTTAATTTCTGGTGTGGCCACTTCCAGAGACAGCAATGGGAGGACTCTATAGCTGCCTCGTGGGCGCCTTACCATAAACACTACGTGATACGATAATTCCCCTTGTGCAGAGTATATGTTCTCCACCCCGCACAAATTATCTAACTCGATCGCCAACCGTGACCGACCGCCAAAAACAAAAACAAAAAAAGTGGTACCCTGGTGGTCAGCTCTTGTAGCGAGCGGCGTGTTTTACTGTGTCGTTGCCAACCGACGCCAACCCAACCTATGTATAATATAGGGGGGAGGGGTGTGCTCATGTCGTGCACGGCCGTAGTCGTATGACCATAGACCCATGAAACGACACGGCAGTTTATATAGGCCAACGATCAAGAAAAGACATATTTTATGTAGGACGTCAGGCGCACTCTTTTGGAGGACATTTTAGAAATTTCGGATCATGCAAGTATACTCAACAGCGAACCCAACTACACCCAAACCCTATATGATACTCGTATTGTATCATACCCTAGGTTCAAAGCTTCTCGCGGGTTCGGTGTCAAAAAAGAGGTTTCAAGGCGTTGCTGGGATGAGGAAGTGTGTGTTGTTCGGTGGCACGCCCATACTACCATAAAGAGCTGAAGAGCGTTGGCTTGGCACAGGGGGTGGTGAGCGGGGCAGGCGCACGGCTTTTATACAACATTTGGCTGTGCAGTTTGTTTGGGTCTCGCGTTATGGAAACCCCGAGCGGCGTGAATGATCGCCACCAGCCACGGCGCCCTCCCCTTTTTGTGGGCCTCGGCCAGAGGCTCCCACGGGTGCCTCACGTTTTGCCTCTGCACTGCTCTACCGTAGTAGTATGGTCGATGGTGGGTATGTAACTCGGCTATAGCTTTGAATAGCGTTTAGGTTTCGACGCGTGCTACGATAGAGGTAGAAGAGGTATACCTTTTTTTGGCTGAAACGGTTTCTGAATGACTTATAAAAAGCCTCCTTAACCCAAAATCGTCGGAATTCCTTTTTTTTTTTGCAATTTTTTTCGTTTTTGTATCGTTAGGCCATGGGATTGTCCATCGGGTACGTCGTACGTATATACGTCGTAGCACTTTTATTTTCCTCCAAAGGCTGGTGGCTTACTATTGGTATGGAGCTCCTCAAGTACGGAGCCCAGAAACAAAAAACAGGGTGCACCTCTATCGTAGCATGCGTCTTTCGCTCGATGGAAACCCACGCGGCGTGAATGATGTAATGGTCACCACCAGCCAGGGTTTTCGCCTTGTAGTAGGCCTCGGCCGCAGGCCCCGGCGGGTGGTATACATACCTGCCTCTGCACTGCTTTATTGGTATCAGGTGCAGGTCCTGCCTTTGCCCCTGCACTGTCAGGTGCAAGTGCTGTCTGTGTTGCTGTTGCTGCTGCTGCTGCTGCTGCTGCTGCTGCTAGACCCCTCAGCACTGCTACGTGTGGTCGAGTATACTGTGCTGTTTCCTCTGCTAATGCTGCTCGCTGCTGCTGCTGCTGCTGCTACCTCCGTTGCGTACAGACCCCTCTGCACTGCTATGGCTGACAGTGCTGGCTTACATTAGTGACTACCTGGCACTTCCTTTCTGCTCCCTGCGTCCTGGTGTCTGTTGCTATTACTGATGTTTTGTTGCTTCCGTTTTTTGCTGCCTCTGCTGCTTTTCGCTGCTGCCGGTATTTTTCAGGTCCGGCTTCGTGGGAGACATGTGGCTAGACGCTGAGGAGGACCCGACGACAGAAAGCGCATCCAACTCAGAAGGCTCCCCGATGCAGGTACAGCAGTATATATCATATGTACCACGATTGTTATCGTTTTCTCATTTTTCGTTTCGTTATTTTTTAGGCGGTGAGTGGGCGTGGATTCAGGCAGCGCGTGGTTTCGATCGTTCGAGTGCAGTGTACCAGAGTCCAGCTGCGCAGTCCCGAGGCAAATTCAATGGGTTACTTTCTGTTGCGGCCTGTTCTAGGATCGGGTGCCCGAAATTTCGATCGGGACACAAGCCGCCAAAAACAGCATGGAATGGAGAACGAACGAACGCGAATAATCTCGTTCCGTTCCAGTCAGTCAAAGCGGTCGAATGGAGTTAACCCTTATAGGACTGGAGTCCCGTTTTGGGGACAAATTACTTATAATTAGAGTGGTTTGTCCCCAAAAAGGGACTGCAGTCCTAAAAGGGTTAAGCCACGCCCTTACTCTATCTACCCTTACCCTGCCCTCACCCTGTCCTGGTATTAGCCTACCCTTCCTTACCTGGCCTTTCCTGCCCTTTGCCCCTATAACTTCCCTACCCTATCCCATCCCTACCCTATACCACTCTGTCCAGAAATATAAGCACCGTTTGTACATGAATATTCAATAATAGCGGTGCTTATATTTATGGACAGAGTGGTATTATACCCTTACTCTACCCCTTACCCTACTCCTACCCTTATCCTACTCTCAAGTTTTCCCTACCTACCCTTCACCTGCCCTTAATTGCCTATATACCCTACCCTCTGCCTTCTCCCACCCTTTTCTCACCGAACCAAACCGAAACAAAACGCAACACAGGACGACGACGAAGTGACGAGCTTGCACGAGGTCCCCCACATCCGAAACCGATTGGACACGCTCGACTCGATGGACGGCAACGGGACGCACTACCGCAAACGGTCCGGCCTGAAGACGTACGAGCAGCTCAGGAGCTTGCACCCAGAGAGAGGTCTCCACGCCGAGGAGTACGAGTACTCCCTGGAACGGTCAGTGAGGGCGGGGGGGGGGTGGGGGGGGGTACTCATGTCGTTCACGGCCGAAGTCGTATGACCATAGACCCTTGCATCCCTACACTGCCGGGACGGAGCACGTTGAGTTTTCACGGTTTTCACCAACCAGGCAGACATTGCTTGCACCAAGCGGGACCGAGCACGTTGGGTTTTCACCAACCAGGCAGACATTGCCTGCACCAAGCGGGGGGAGGGGGTACTCATTTGTTGCTTGCCTTAGTCGTTTGACCATTGACCACGCATCCCTTTCGAGACGGAGCACCGTTCCTACTCCTAATAGAGACACCTCCAACATTTGGGCGCTCGTTACGTTTTTTCGGGGGGGGGGGGGGGAGAGGGGGTACGCGTATTCGTGCATGTATTCATGTCGTGCATGGCCGTAGTCGTATAACCATAAACCCTCGCATCCCTACAATGCCGGGACGGAGCATGCCGGGTTTCCATTTTGTTTGCTGACGAGGTCTGCTTGGGTTTGGGCGCTGGTTTTTTCTTCCGGAATGCATTGTGGTGGAGGTGGTGGTAGGGGTGGGGTTAGTGGTGGTGGTGGTGGTGATGATGTGGTGTTGGTGTGTTGGTGGTGTTGGTGGTAATGGTGGTGTTGCTCTTAGTGCTACTGGTGATGATGGCGGTCGTGGTGGAGGTGGCAACGGTACCAACATACTTCTCGCAGCCATTTGCAACCGACGGCTATATATTTCTCCAGCCCAGACGCACCTCCTGTATGTAACGGCCGCGTTATCTTTGCATTTTCTTCGAATTTTCTTCGCATTTTTTCCAGGGATGATTTTTTCACGGCTGTTCGCAGGTAAGGTGAGGGTGACCCCACCCAACCCGTGAGAGCCCGAAAACCTCCTGACTCGACCAAACCCAACCCTACCCCAGGAGATTTCAAAAATTTCCTGACCGGACCCGCGGCTCGGGCCATTACCCGTGAAGATCGCTGGATGTTTTTCCTGTTCGTCTTTATGACTTGTTTTGATTGGCCCGGACGTGGTGAGAGCTGGTGCAGTCGAGATCTCGAGCAACGTGAAAAAAAAGCGTTACACCTCCAGGTTCTCGAACCCTGACGATGATGCAGAAAAGCTCCGATTTACGGCTTTTGTTTTTTTTTGGCAGTTTCTTCGGACGATATTTTTGCATTTTTTTCGCACGTTCGTGCGACGCTGATTGGTTTTACCGCTCGTCTTTCTTTTTTTTCGCGTCCGCTTGCAGAAAATACCGATTCACGGCTTTGTTTTTTTCGCAGTTTCTCCGCACTTTTTTGTCTGTTGCTTTTCCATCCCATTAATTATATTCACCCTTCTTTTATCTCTCCCTCTTTGGTCGTAACTCAGATCCGGGGTCACCAAATAAGCTCTTTTTCTCCCTCCCCACTACGGTACTTGCCATGCATTTTTAGTGCGAGAAGGTTTCAGCACTTTTCTTCCCTCGTCGACTCGCGTCGAATTCCGCCTGCCCACGCTACGATCGCGCTCTCAGGAATTGGCACCTTATTTTTGCAAATAAAGTAAAAGTCTCACCACGGTGGGATTTTAACTCGGGTACCAATGCTATATAGTGGCATTTGAAGCTGACCACTAGACTACCGGGGCGACCGTCTTTTTTTAATTTTCTTCGCGTTTTCTTCGCACTTCCTTCATTTTTTGTTTTCGTTTTCTACCGTTCATCTTTCTTCTCGTCCGCTTCCAGAACGTACCGATTCACGGCTTTGTTTTTCGCCAGTTTCTCCGCATTTTCTTCGCATTTTCTTCGCATTTTCTTTGCATATTCTTCGCACTTTCTTCGGCATTTGATTTTGTTTTTCTTTTCCCCTCGTCTTATTATCCCTTCGTGTCCGCTCTTCGCCCTCTCCCCTCTCCATCATGACTAATTCGTGGGACTCCTGTGTTTTGATTGGCCCAGACGAGGCGGGCTGGTGACGTCCATCTCGAGCGACCTCAAGCGTTACACTTCCCGGTGCTCGAAGATGACGATGCAGAAGTTCCGATCGCGCCGCGAGCGAGGGGTCATGCCGTCTTTCTCCTGGCGGGACTGGCTCGAGACGCTCCCCTTCCTGGTGACCTTCCGGAGCTACAAGCGCGAGTTCTTCGCGTCCGATCTGGCCGCCGGCATGGCCGAGGTAATCACATTAAGCAGTAGGTACTGTAGGCCCTATTAATAGTAGAAGCGTGTGCTACGATAGAAGTGCGCCATAATATGTGTCGTTGTTTGTGTGTGCTGCATGTTGTCTGATGTCTCGTAGATTTTCTGGAGTGAGATTCGATCCGGGGAAGAAACACAAAAAGTCGAAAATATAAGGACAGTTGAGGTACTTCTATTCGATCAAGACGGTTATTGCATTTCCGGCCGAACGAGCGTGGGTCTGTCACACGTCACACACAGCAGCAGAACAGAAAAAAGGTACGTCGTAGATGGTGTGGATGACGGACCGCAGGCTCCGATAGACACAGCTAGCCGCAGCAGTACCTCGCTGATGGGCGTGTCACACACGCACGGTGCGACCTGCTGGTGATTGTGCAGAGTTGTAACCTTGTGCTCTCTGCATGTTATGTTGACAACCTGTGGTATACTGGGATGTCTGTGGGCTCTCCTGTGTGCTCATGATCAGCTGGTGAAAGGGTAAAAACCATAACATTATTGTTTACTGATACATACGTACAAAATAAGGCCTCATGTAGAGAACCCGGGAAATCGTCTTATCCACTCTCGCCGAAAAATAAACTTTGGGCGCCCGCCACGCGAGCTACAGTGTTCGGATCGAGCTCAAACCTCGACCAGCGTGTCCGGACGGGCCTCTTGTGTCGGTGTGCTTAGCGTTTTGCCGAAAAGTGCTCGTGCGAAGAGAAAAGTTGCGAAAAGTACGAAAATTTCACGAATATAACTATACATATTTGAAATTAATTCAATTTTTTATTTTGACGAAAAAAAGACCAGGCATCCATCACACCTCAGATCAAAAATTCCTTCGAAACCTCGAATACTCCTTATACCGGTAAATGGTCAAAGTTAGCCTCCCTCGTATATTATCCAAAAAAAAAACCAACAACAACAACAGCTGTGAGATCGAGGATCTCGTCGAAACTCATCTTTGCTAGCTGAGTGTGATACTTCGATCGCGCGTACTTACTGTTTTTTTTTATGTCTTCATGCAGGATGTACATCCCGTATGGGGAGAGCACAACATGAGGCTGTACAATTCTGGGAGTGTGTGTCTATATGTAAAACACAAGCAAACAAACAAACAAACAAACAAACTGATACTTCGTCGGGGCTGACACGTGCTTGTGCTTGCCGTCTCCCGGGTGTGTCGTATACGATGTATGCTTTTTTTTCTTTGCAGGGCATCGTGTCTATTCCGATGGGAATGAGCTACGCCCTCCTCGCCAACCTCCCTCCGGTCTACGGCCTCTACACGTCCCTCGTCCCTCCCGTCATCTACCTCATGTTCGGCACCTGCAACCAGCTGTCGCTTGGGGTGAGAATTGTGTTTTTTTTATGCGTCTGAAGCCGCTGGGTTGTATTGGAATGGCAGGTGAATATCGTCCCTGTTAGAGTCAAGGTCGTGAGTTCGAGCCCCCCCCGAGTGCATGCTCGTAGGGACTTTATCTCGCAAAAAATATCTTGACTAGCGGAAAGCGCGAGAGCGTGAGTTAGCAAAATTCGATGCGACGGAAGGGAAGGGAAGGGAAGGGAAGGGAAGGGAAGGGAAGGGAAGGGAAGGGAAGGGAAGGGAAGGGGGGGAGGGGAGGGGAGTGTACTCATGTCGTGCACGGCCGTAGTCATATGACCATAGACCCTCGCATCCCTACACTGCCGGGACGGAGCACGTTGGGTTTTCACCAACCAGGCAGACATTGCTTGCACCAAGCGCGAAGCGCCGTGAGGTATTGGGCGAGTCGCATGAAGGGTGAGCTGCATCCTGCTAAGAACCGCCTCTGAGGCGGACTTGCATATGGACGACAGCTTCAATGGGTTAATTTAATATCTGGTGTGGCCACTCCCTGAGATAGCAATGAGAGCACTATGTACCTGCCTCGTGGGTGCCTTACCATATACACACTACGTGATACGATCATTCCCCTTGTGCGGAGCAAAGGTTCTCCACCCCGCACAAATGATCTAACTAGATTGCCAGCTTTGGTGACCGCCAAAACAAAAACAAAAAAAAACGGTTCGCTGGTTGTCTAGCTCACGCAGTGAGAGGCATGTTTTACAGCGTCGTTGCAAACCGATGCCAACCCAACCTATAAATATATAATTTATAAGGGTGGGGGGGGTATAGGGTATTGGTTTGATTCGCTTTGTTTCGTTCATTTTGTTTTTTTGGCGTGCCTCTTGTTCAGCACCTGCAACCATGGCTATTGCTTGAGGCGAGTTTTTTTCGGGTAGTTTTTGTTTGTGACAAAAAACGTTATTTTTGTGTTTGTGTTTACGTGCTGCTGTGGTTTGAATTGGTTTATTTTGGTTATTATTTTGGTCGTTTTTGTTCGGGTCAGCTTGGTTATTTTTGGACATTTTGCTTATTTTCTTGGTCATTTTGGTTTGTGTGTGTTTGTTTTCAGGGACATCGGGGATTGACCGCTGCCACCGCAGCTTTTACTCCTGTCTTGATTCATGGAATTAGTCGTCGTCATGCTTCTGTTTTTTCTGCTGATGCTGGCGATACCAACTAACGCTGCTGCTGCTGTTGCTGCTGCGGCTGCTGGTGCTGCTGCTACTATTGATAGTGTTACTGATATTACAGTAGTGCCACTACTGCTACTTGGTGATGCTGCAGATAGTGATACTGCTGCTACTACTACTACTACTACTACTACTACTACTATGCTACTCAAGTATATACTAATGGTAGCAGGGGTAGTACTTCGTATTTATAGCGGAACTATTACTCATACTTCGAAGCTCCACTGTATACACATTTTCTGTGATACCACTACTGTAATTCGACTGCGTCCACTACTGCTACAAGCCCCAGTACTTCTAGTATACTGTCCCAAATGTAGGCTGACTGTTGCGCTGCTCACAGCATCGCCCCCTCGTTTCTGACGACACGCTGACTGCTGTACCCTACTGGTGGTCTTGGTTGCTCTCCCGTTCGGTTGTTTCGGATTACTTTCAGGTGTCTGCCATCGAGTCGCTCTTGGTAGCGGAAGGCGTTACGCAGATCATGGGCTGGGTGGGGGACGAAGTGAACGCCACCACAACCCAGGCAGACATCGACACCAAGGTCGGTCAGATTCACGGAATAGTTGGTTGATTACCCCCCGTGATTGGTTCGTTGGCTGGTCCGTTGGCTTTCCTCGTCACTGATTGGTTGGCTGGTTGGTTGACTTTGTTGTCTGGTTGGTTCAGTATCCTTTACCACCGTGTTCTTGACCCACGAACCGTACCAGATCAAGTACCAACTATATTTTACGGTTTTCTGTGGTGGTCCGCACATTTGTTTTTCCGGATTGTCCAAAACGCGCGGCGAAGCCGCGCGCTCGGGTCGAGCCTTAGCCTGGACTAGGGTTGGGGTTAGGGTTGGGGTTGGGTTGGGTCGACGCCTTGTCTTGATTTAGTTTGAACAAAAAACATCCCAAAAGACGTAAAACCAGCAAGAAATCATATATAACTTATTTTGGTACTTTATCTGGTACGATTTGTGGGTTAGAGACCGGTGAAGGCGCGTCGGTTGGGTGGTTGGCTTGTTGCCTGATTGGTAGGTTGGTCAGTCGGTCGGAAGATGGGTTGATTGGCTTGTCGGCTGAGTGGCTACCGGTAGATGTACTCGTTCGTATTTGCAGACGTATCCGTTCATTGGTTGGTCCCTTTGTTGATTTATTTCGTACGTTGGTTTGGTTGGCTTGTTGCCTGATTGGATTGGTTCCTTGGTTTATATATACATATATTTGTTGGTTTGTAAATGTAGTCGTTGGTTTGTTAGTGTATTCGTTGGCCGGTTGGCTGCGGGCATTGTTGATTGGGCGGTTTTATTGATCGGTTTGCCCTTTGGTTTAGGCGGGTGGGTCGACTGGCTGGTGGGCGGGCGGATTGACCTGGCTGACGCAATCGATAGATTTCAGAAACGATATCGACGTGATCGACCCAAAGCCACCCTTTTCGTTGGTGTACGCCCCTCTAAGGCTTGGCCCCTCTAAGCCATGGCCTCTTTAAACCACGTTTTTGGAGAAAGTCGGCTCTGAAAATTCATGCCAGGGGGTGTGTTCTCTTCTATCTTGATTACTGGTACCGTGTTTGATCCTCCACTCCAACCCTGAGACTCGCGTGCTTCCTACCTCCCTCCCTC
>MEHQ01001746.1:629576-653708 GCA_008828725.1 Saccharina japonica | reverse complement strand
GCTCCACGCTACTCGTACGTGCGTGATTATGTTGGGCAGTCTCGTTCGAGCTGCCTGCCAAGTACTCTCTGCTCGTGACGCTGCTTGCACTTTGAACAGTAACTCCTGGGGTAAGCACCCTCTACGACACAACCCACAGCCCACAATAGACGAGGCTCAAGCCCGCTGGTCTCACGGAACTCCAACGCTCATGGCGATGACTACCCACACGTTACGCCAGCAACCGTCCGTGCCAGATCAAAACTAACTGCTGCAGCAGCATCGAGTAGCAGCATTGAGCAGTATCATCAAGCAGCAAGCAGAAGCAGCAGCAAGCAGCAGTAGCAAACAAGCAGCAGCAGCAGCAGCAGCAAGCAGCAGCAGCAGCGGCAGCAGCGGCAGGATGACCCAGCCCATGCGCAGCGGCGATCGCGCGCACAATGCTTGGTTGGCTGCAGCAGCAGACAAGCCTGCTACTTGCGCCTGCGGGACTCTGACCACTTCACTTAACTCTTGAAAACCGCAGGCAGCCATAGACGACCCCGGACGCCGATGAGCAGTTAAAACCGTAGCCGCAGCCGACCCCGGACGCTGATGCGCAGTTAGCACCAACCAGCTGCAGCAGTCATTGTCCGGATCTGCTGCTGTGTCGTCAGCAGCAGCAGCAGCAGCAGCAGCAGCAGCAGCAGCAGCACAGCAGCAGCAGCAGCCATGATGGCTACTGCCTGGTAATATTGCTCAGCAATGCTGGTAGTCTCCCTCTCATAGTCGTACGCATATGAAGCTTTGTCCGTAAATATAACGACCGTTTGAACTGAATATAAATATGAAAACGGTCTTTATTTTTAGGTACACAGTGGAAGGGAATAATATGAGAAACGAGTTACTGCTGTGGGGACCCGAAAAAAGAGTTGAGGGTTGTTTTTTATTTGTGAAAGAAGCGTAACATATACAACCAAAACACACTAAAGTGGTCTTTTTTGAGCGTGGGTTTTTCCTTAGCAACAACGCCGATTTTGATGCGGTTTGTTTTTATAGATAGCCTATATAACCTAAAGCATGTATTAATTCCTCAGAGTGTTGAAGTAAAGGAGGCAAAGCATTCCGCGCAAGAACATATAAAATATATTTGCTTTTTTTTGTCATTTCTCTTTCAATTCTGAATATTTTTTTGACGTCATGAATGAATACAATCACGGCAACCCTGCAGCCATGCCCGCGAAGTATTAAGAGAAAACTCCACGACCATCCCGAGTAACCGGCGATCAAAGTTCAGCCTGTGTGTAGTGTTTATTCAAGATATTCAAGAAAATACGATTTCCGTTTTTTTTTTTGTTGCTATGGTTGTTTTGATCGATACGAAAAGACGAGACACGATATTGCGGCGGAATAAGCTTCATTGGCACATCTAACATGTAGTACAGATCCCATTCACGAAACTTGTCATAGTATTATTATAGATACTTATTATTAATATATATGCATATTATTAACATATGCAAGGCTTTCCTTTGGAGTGGTTGTAAGATGGGAGTTGATAGTCTTGCACGAATACAATTTGCTTGTAGTTGGGTTTGGGCTAGTCCGCCAAAACTTGCAGTTGTATGGGGGGATTAATGTGGCCACAATGAGTTGCAATTTTACAGTATATTAAACGCTAGCCTACAGCAAACCGTCCAAATGCGGGCGACGCAAGAAAAGTACAGCAGTAGTAAGGTTGTGCTTCCCTCGTAAGCAGTAACTCAGGAGTAGCAGAGCAGCAACAAACAATACACGGCGGCAGCATATACTGTGGTCTACCGGGGTATGCTGGTCCATGGACGAGTCGACAATGTGTACCTGTTTTTTTCATCAGACCCGAAGAGACCACGAAGATACTCTGCCCTCGTTCACAGGGGCGGTGTACGTATTGTATGCTACCCTGGAACGCGTACTTCGTATACATATATACACGGGTACGACTTGTTTACTTTCTTGGAGCAATAACTGTTATTTTAGGAAGGATTTCCCGCGAGTTTCCTGTAAAATAATAATGAAAAAAACGTACCTCTTGCGCAGACGGAAAGTGCAAAAAAGAGCAAGCTATTCACCGGGCAAGTAACTACGCTATAGCACTACCTGATGATCTGTGATTTGTACAGCAACATCGCAGCAATACGCGCATACTCGTATGGTCACGGAATACAGCAGTTCCATCCCCGTAGCCACACTCCTTCCGCCTGGCCTACCGTCGCAGAAGTTGATTGAGTGCTGCTGCTTGCTGTGCTGCAGTACAGCAGCAGCAGTGCGCCATGAGCTCTGCCTGATAGTCTAAAGTATGGTGTCTCTCTCTACGCCCACAAAATGCCGTTTGTGCAGCTATACAACATGAGATTTTATATCTGACAGTCTGTATGCCGGTGTCTCTCCCTGGTGGTGCTGTACGAATGCCGGCCATCGAGCAACTACGACATGGTGGTTGCGCACCAAAGCGCCCGCTGCTTCCGCCCGTTTCTGCTGCCGCTGCTGCTGCTGCTGCACGTAGCTCCCGCGCCCGCAGCCACATTACTTAGGCATGCGCTATCGCAGCAGTTGATCGTGTGCTGCTGATGCACACCATCAGCTCTGTCTGATGACCTGTATGACGATGTTCCCGGCAAAGCAGTTGGCGGCGAAGCGCTGCTACTGTTCAAATGCCGGGCATGCTCTGCCGTGCGTTGTTGTTGTTGCCGACAAACTAAGTACGGACTATAGACTAGTCGTGCTGCTGCAAGCAAAAAGTGCAAAGTATTTCGAAGTTGTCAATCGAAAGTTGGGCCGTTTATCACAAAGAAGAGTTGTCTTACGGTCTACTCATAACTAACGACCGACCCTGGTTTACGTAAATGTATAGTTGTTTATACAGATAGATGAATTGAAACGCAGGTCGTATGGCTCCCACCCGGCCACATGGGCTCTATTAGACCATATCATACAAACAGTATCTGGAATCCATCTGCTCTTAAAGCCCTAGGGCGCGACGTCACGACTTACTCGTAGGAATCGACGATATGTTCGAGGTGTGGCCACATGCTACTTACAGGTGCGCCACCCTCTTGTTTTCTGGGACTGGTCACTTGAGAAGCTCTATGCGAATAGTAAGTCAAACACTGACTTTGAGCAAAAACGACAGTACAGCCGGACGGATGGCCTATACTGCAATAGGCGTGTTATACAACGAATGAAATGTAAAACAATACAGGAATGGCGTTCCCGGAGCGCAAAGCCACCGTATAGGGGTGGCGGTTTATTATTATGAGCTCCTCCCACGAGGAGCTCAATACCTCGAGCGAAACATGACTAACTTCGAAGAAACTTTGTTCGCGCAATGCGACCAATGTTTCTATGTGCTATTAATAGTGATAAACAAAGTCACTACTGTAGTAAACGTATCACATTGACCGGTAGTGGTGCTCACTTAAGGGGTATACTAATAATCAGTCACAAAATATTGCCTGAGGAGCCAAAAAACTAACTGATACAACTATATACGGTACACCTACCGTGGGATGAAAAACCGACGATTTTGGCCAGTTCCTCGGTCAAGGAACCTCGGCAGCCAGTAATTTTGCGTTAAAAGACAGAAGAAAAATAAAAATGCCTCAGAAGCCAAAAAAGATTTGCCTCAAAAGGCAAAAAAAAACAAATTTTGCCTCAAAAGTAAAAAATAAAATGCTACCCACCCCTATCGCGACACGCCTCTGGTGTAAACTGTTGTTGCCGTTCCGTGTGTCCGCGCGTTGGTATGTTGACTTTTCGGCAGGTACGAGGCTGTGACGAACGTTCAGAACTTCAACTTGACCTCCCTCTCCATTGGGTTGGTCGGAATCTTCTCGCTCGTGGTGTTCAAGAAGCTCAACAATCACTATCTGCCGAACCTTCCTCTTCCGTCGCAAGTGTGATTTGTAAACATTATGTTTGTTTTTTTTTCTGCGCGCGTACTGTTAGTTTTCCTGACGGGAGCAGTAGGGTGCACTATTTTCCAAGTAAATGTGTTCCCGAGAACGTGGTGCAGTTCTGAAAATTAAGCTTGTGTGTCGGCTTTTTTGTTGTGCTCTTTTTTTGTTTATGCTTCTGTGTTGTATTATCATCGTTATATCTGTATCAGCGTCGTTGTCGTTGTCGTGAACACCATCGTCATCAATTGTTATCATCACCGTTACCATCACCATCACCATTATGATCACCATCGTCATCGTCATCGTCATCACGATCACCATCATAATCACCATCATCATCATTTTCATCAACACCATCATTGCCATCATCGTCATCATCATCATCACAATCTTCATCATCATCGTCGTCATCATCATCATCACCATCATCATCTTCATCATCATCATCATCAGAAGCAGCAGCATCATCAGCATCGTCATAATCTACATCATCACCATCATCATCTTCATCAACAGCATCATCATCATAATCTTCATCATCATCCTCATCATCGTCCGTCATCACGTCATCACCGCCACCACGACCACAATCGCCATGAAACTATAATATTTTCTTGCAAACCCCACATTTAGTACTTGCCTCTAAGTCAGTGCGATAGGGAGACATGAAGCAGGTTTGTGAAACGTAACTAGGACAGGGGTGGAGGGGAGGGGGGGGGGCACATGACCAAAACCCGCGTAAATCCTCCGACACCAATTCCAAGTGCGTTTTGTCCCCCAAAATCACTTCAGTTCTAAACCGGTCTAACACTCTCCTGGGCCCATTGCTTATTTGTTGTTGTTTGTTTCTTCGTCTCTTTGTTTTTCTCTTTATTTGTCTCTTTGTTTTTGTCTGTCTTTGTTAATTTATTTGTCGGCCTTCGTTTAGTTATTTGTTTCTTTATTTGTCTCTGCCTGTGTCTCTTTCATTGTCTCATTATTTTTTTCTTTCTTTGTCTCTTTGTGTCGTTGTTGCTGTTTTGTGTGTCAGGTGGTAGTGGTCGTTCTAGCGACGATGGCGACTTACCTCGGCCAATGGGAAGACGCTCCCTACAACGTTAAGGTCCTCGGGAAAATTCCTAGTGGCCTGCCGGCACCGTCCATCCCCTCCTTCCCGACTGTGAGTTACCGCCTCGCATACACTGGAAACCCATGTTTTTGTATTTTTATTCTTCAAAGTTTTTTGGGCCCAAACCACTTGGAAACGTTTATGTTCAATATGGTCTTGCGGTTGTTGTAGGGTTACTAAGGTCCTCGGGGCTTTTCCTAGAGACCTGCCGCCACCGTCCATCCCCCCCTTCCCAACTGTGAGTCTCCGCCTCGCGTACACTGGAAACCCATCGGATTTTTTGTATTCCCTCTACAGCGAAGTCTCCTTTTAGCACTGCTGTCCCCAAGTGTTTGGGACCAAACTGCTTGTAATTTGAGTTCATTTTGTTTTTCACTTGTTATAGGGGTAAAAGTCCTCGGGGACATTCTCAGAGGCCTGCGGCTACCCTCCATCCCCTCCTTCCCGACGGCAGGTTACCGCCTCGCATACCGTGGAAACCCCTTAGATTTTTTTGTCTTCCCCTATAATGATAATTTTTGGGCCCAACCTACTCGGAAATTTGCGTTCAATAGGACTTTGCAATTATTGTAGGGTAAAAGGTTCTCGGGGGTTTTCCTATAGAGGTACGCCATCCGAGCAATGCCACCTTCTAGGGGCGGTGGCTTATTAATGAATAGACTCCTCACACGAGGAGCTCAATACTATTAGTAAGTCACCCGAAAGATGACTTCGAAGAAGTTTGTTTCCGCAACCAGACGGACATTTTTACATAATATGCTACGTATTATAGTCCTATATAAACAAATCTGCAATAGTAGTGAAAGTATTCCATCATGCCATTAATAACCTGTAGTTAGTTGAGAAGTATAGTAATAATCAGTCAGAAAATACGGCCTCAGACGGCAAAAACTAACTGATACCCACATAAGGTATACCGTGGTACCTTGTCACACGGGCGATACAATTAATAGACCCCCTCGAACGAGTAGCATAGGGGAGAGCGCAATACAACGCCCAGCGACGCGAGTATGGAAATATCCCGTTCGAGGCCTTTCCAAAGCCACCGTTTTCGTTGGGTATACCCCTCCAAGGCGTGGCCCCTCTACGGCAGATTTTGGAGAAAATTGAACGGGCTCTGAATTCGTATCGGGGGGGGGGGGGGATGTTGTCTTATCGCCCGTGTGATACGGTAGGAGCGTACCGCCTTGTGTACACTGGAAACCCATCGGAGCGTTTTTGCGTTAGTTCTGAGAGTTGCCGCCCCTTCCTTTCCCGACTGTGAGTCGCCGCTGACCTCGCATGCACCGGAACACCTGCTCGACTGTACTGCTGGTGCTGATGGCGATGCTGGTGTTGGTGATGCTTACATGCTGTGGTGGTGATGCTGATGGTGATGCTGATGGTGATGCTGTGCTTGCCGCTTGCTGGCGCTGGTGGCTAAATGGTGTTTGCCGGTCTTTTAGTAATGGCGATGGTAGTGACGGCGATGCTGGTGATGCCAATGATGTTGGTGACGATGGCGTGCCTATCGTATACTTGCATGCCTGGTGTTCATATGTATTGACAACATAGTTGGTTCTCTGAATCAAACGTTACCCCCCTTATCTGCGCTCTGTTTCCAGCTATGAATGAATGGATGTATTGAGTGTACATACACACAGTATGTGTTGATGGCAATCATTGTGGTGCTGGTGCAAACGGTGCTTATAGAGTTGGTTCTCTGAATCAAACGTTACCCCCCTCACCTGCGCTTGAATGCATGCGCGTACGTATGGAGTTCTCAATGCACCTACACACAATGCTGATGATATTCATTTGTGGTGCTGGTGCAAACGGTGCTGATGGTGATGCTTTATGGGACAGGTGGACGGCGTGGGAGGGTTTTCGAGCTACGCGGGCAACCTGGCCGTGCAGAGCTTGCTCGTGGCGGTGATGACGTATATCATCACCATCTCGATCGGAAAGACGTTCCAGCGAATCAACGACAACAACTACAAGATTAATGGCGGCCAGGCAAGTTTTTTTAACAAGGCAGTATGGTGCGACGATTGACATTATATTGTCACTTTTCGATGAACGCCTGCCCGTGGGCATCCCGTATCACAGGTGACCGGGACCCCCCCCCCCCCCTGCACAACGTGGCCGTAAAAGTGTGGAGACAAGCGTTGAACAATGTGGCACACCCCTACAGTAGGTGAACCGAATTGAGAGGTTGCCGACACCTATCACGGAGTACCACAGTAAATAGAACCGAATATTGTGAATAAAAGTAGGCGAATATGTGAATATATACTGTAGGTGTTGTGCTTTGGGAAGTGAGTACCATTAGACGCATGCTACGGTAGAGGTGCACCATCATATTTTTGCCTTCTGAGGGTGGTGGCTTATCACTTGAGGAGCTCTGAACCTCCCCCGAAAGTTGGTTTCGGAGGAAAATAAAAGTGCTCGTATCCGATCAACAAGCCCATTCATTGCCTACCAGGTACGTAGTAAATGAAAAATACTACCGGTACCGACACCGACACGTTTTTTTATCAGATTCCGACGATTTCGGGTTAAGGAGCCTTTAATAGGTCATCGAGAAAATGTTTCTGCCAAAAAACGGTATACCTTGTATACCTCTATCGTAGCACGCGTCCGTAGCACCAACCATTGTATTGCATCATTGCGTTAGGGTTATAGGTTAGGGGTTGGGGGATAGGGTTAAAGGTCCCCTATAGGTCGTTAGTGCCTTGGTTGAAAATACAGATAATCGTAGGCCACCCGTATTGTGTGTCTGTTGTCTCCACAGTAAACCGTTTTTCCTACCCAACTGCATATGAGTGCACCCAGAGTCCGTCCTGATCATTTATCCTAGAGGGATACGTAGATAATGATATAGCCATAATATAATTCGGTGTGAGTCGACGAGGGAAGATAGGGTTGAAGTATTCTCGCGATAAAAATACAAGGCACGAACCGTAGGGGAGGAGGGAGAAGGGCCTACTTGTGACCATGTTAGGATCTGAGTTACGACGACGGTAAGGAGTAGAGAGAAAGTGCGGGCGAAGATAATAAAGGGACGAACAAAAAAATCAACTGTTAATAAAGACAGAGAAAAAGAAAAAATGATCACAAAAGGAATCAAAAGGTGAAGCAAAAGGGGGAGGCCAACGTAACGGGTAGGAGAACGCAACGAAACAAGCCAGATCAGAGAATCAGAACCAACAGACAATAAAACATAAAAAAAACTATTTTTATTAAATATCATATACATTGATATCTGATATGTATGTATATACACTACTGTACAACGTGCGTTGATTTTTCCTCCATTGTTTGATTTCTGGGGCAGGCGAGCAGCAACAAAAAAAGACTAAACGACACCGTACTCCTGAAAAAATCATAAAGAAAAGTAAACTAAAAAACTGTGCTGGACGAATTTACCAAAAACTATTTTGTTTTTGAAACCTATTTTTCCTTTGTACTGCAAGTGTTCGGTATCGTATCTAGAATTCTCGAGGTATTATGCGTGTTTTTCGTTATGTATCGATCTCAATATCGAGAATGTATCTAGATACCATATCGTATATTGTATAATGCGATATACCGCGATCAAAACATTAATTTGCGTATATACCGAGCGACTCATTATATGGCCTGGTATATCGTCACATATCGTGATATCATATCCCATACCAGGCGTTATCACAAAGTATTAATTTTGGCGATTGATATCGAGATGGCGTACAAGATCCCGTCGTTTTTTTTCTCGATACCGAACACTACGTATTGTAGTTAGCAAAAAAAATATTTGTAACATATGGAAACCACCCAATGAGCGCCAAAGTGTTGGAGGTGTCTCTATTAGGAGTAGGAACGGTGCTCCGTCTCGAACGGGATATGTGGTCAATAGCCGAATGACTAAGACAAGCAACAAACGAGTACTGCCTGGTCGGTGAAAACCCGACACGCTCCGTCGCGGCATTGTGGGGATGCGAGGGTCTATGGTCATACGACTACGGCCATGCATGGAAATAAAGTACACCCCCCCACACCTATGGTCATACGACTACGGCCATGCATGAATATGAAGTGCACCTGCTTGGTGCAGGCGGCGAAACAGGAAGGGGGTAGGATTAGCAAAACATATTCTGTGTAATGTATGGAAACAACGTATATACCAGGTATATAACGCCCCTTCATTCTTCGTGCTCAGCAGGAGCTTGTCGCAAACATGATGGCGTCGCTGTTGCCGGCTGAAACCTCGACCAAAATCTCGACAAGATAACCTCAACCGAACCTATCAACGCTAATCTCGACGACATGAATCTCCCAACCAAAATCTCGACACAATTGAACTCTCAACAGAAAATCTCGACGCTACAGTAGTCTCCACCACAGCTCTCAACGATAATCTAAATCTCGACAGAAAATCTCGACAGAAAGTCTGGACAGAAATATCGACGAAACCTCTCTCTCAACCAAAATCTTGACAAAACAAATCTCGACCAACAACATCTCGAAAAGCAAAACAACAAATCTCGACGAAAAAAATCGACCTAAAATCGATTCGACGAAACTGGAATATAAATATATATACTGTCCATCCCGTTTATTATCTTCGCCCTTCTATTATCTCTCCCTTTTTAGTCGTCACTCAGATCCGGGGTCACTAAGTAGGCTCTTCTCCTCCCTCCCCACTACGGTACGTGCCTCGCATGTTTTATCGCGAGAAGATTTTAGCAATTTCTTCCCTCGTCAACTCTCGTCGAAGTGTGCTTACCCACGCTATATATAATATGCGCTCTCGAGAGTTTGTTGGTGTCATTTGAGAATAAAAATCGCCATGATACGGAGACTCGAACCCTCGACTTCCAACTCAACAGGCTTCGTGGTCACCTGCTGAACCACCGGGGCGAGCGTATATATATATATACGTATAAACGAGTATTTCCCCCGTCGTCGCCGTCTTTTTGTGTGTTCTCGTATCGACAGGAGCTTGTCGCGATGGCTGGCGCCAACATGGTGGGGTCGCTGTTCAAGACGTACCCCGCCTCGGGGTCCCTAAGCCGCACGGCGGTGGTGCAATCCATCTCGGCGAAGACGCGGATGCATACGGTCCCGTCGGTTATGGTGGTCGTGCTCGTGCTCGTGGCCATCACCCCGCTGCTGTCCACGCTGCCCAAGGCCATCCTCGGCTCTGTGGTGAGGAGCGCTACGTATATAAAGTAGAGTTGTTTGGACCATGTTGTATGTGGCGTGTGTCGTGATTAGGTCGGTGGTAATTATGGTGTCTCGTGATTGGCGGGATGTTGATTGGGACGTGTCGTGATTGGTCAAAGCTGTCGTCGGCTCTGTGGTGAGGAGCGCTATAGTAGGGTTGTTTGGACCATGTTGTATGTGACGTTTATCGTGGTTGGTCGGTGGTAAGTATGGTGTCTCGTGATTGGCGGGATGTTGATTGGCTCGTGTCGTGATTGGTCAAAGCTATCCTCGGCTCTGTGGTGAGGATCGCCATAAGAGAGTTGTTTGGACCATGTCGTATGTGACGTGCGTCGTGATTTGGTCGGTGGTAATTGTGGTGTCTCGTGATTGGTGGGATGTTGATTGGGACGTGTCGTGATTGGTCAAAGCTTGTCGTCGGGCCTGTGGTGAGGAACGCACTGGTTGTTTAGACCATGTTGTATATGGCGTGTGTCTTGATTGGTCAGTGGCAATTATCGCGTCCTGTGATTGGTGGGATGTTGATTGGCTCGTGTCGTGATTGGTCAAAGCTGCCGTCGGGTCGGTGGTGAGGGGCACACTGGTTGTGTGGACCATGTTTTACGGCGTATGTCGTGATTGATTGGTGATAATTATGGTGTCTCGTGATTGGTGGGATGTTGATTGGGGCGTGCCGTGATTGGTAAAAGTTATCGTCGGGTCTGTGGTGAGGGGCACACTGGTTGTTTGGACCATGTTTTGTGGTTCATGTCGTGGGTGGTCAGCGTTAATTATCGCGTCCTGTGACTGGTGGGATGTTAATTGGGAGGTGTCGTGATAGGTCAAGGCCATCCTTGTGTCTGTGGTGAGAAACACACTGGTTGTTTGGACCATGTTTTATGGCGTGTGTCATGATTGATCAGTGTTATTATGGTGTCTCGAGATTTGTGGGATGTTGATTGGCCCGTTTTTCTGTGTCTTGTTATGTTCCTGATTTTTTTTTCCTTGAAAGAGGAAATGTAAGCGTTCCTGATTTTTTGCCCGATCTGTTTTAAGTTTTCCTGTTATTTTCAGTTTTTTATTCAGGAAATGCTCTATATTTTTCCTCTTTTTTTTTTGTTTTTCTAGAAGAAGAGGAAAATCAGGGGAAACGTTCTTCGATAATAATCGTCGTTACATGATGAATGAACGGTTGAGTGCAGACCGTAAATTTTGTCGGAAAAAAAATATCCCCTCTCGTTTGTGGGGGGTGTTCGTAGTGGTTGTGTGCGCAGTGATTATTATCTATTTCGGAGGACCATAGTAAATAGGACCAAATAGAGTTAGTAAAAATAGGTGAATATGTAGGTTTTCGTGTGTACCGTAGATCCTATTTACTAGCATTTACTATGGTGTCCCGTAATAGACAGAAATCCGCAGGGGTGATGTTCGGGACGATAAGTTCGGGACGATTTGAGTGCACATCGATAGTTTTCTCGGAAAATTCTCCCCTCTCATTTGACAGGTACTGTTCAGAGTAGTTGTGTGTGCACTGATTATTGTCTCGGAAGAATCGGAAGAAATCCGCAGGGGTGGTGTTCGGAATGATTTGAGTGCACACCGATGATTTTCTCGGAAAATTCTCCCCTCTCGTTCACAGGTACTATTCAGAGTGGTTGTGTGTGCACTGATTATTATCTCGGAAGAATCGGAAGGAATTCGCAGGAGTGGTGTTCGGAATGATTTGAGTGCACACCGATGATTTTCTCGGAATTTTCTCCGCTCTGGTTTACAGGTGCTGTTTGGAGTGGTGAAGATGGTTGACTTCCGAGACGCGAAACGCCTGTACCACCTGAGCAAGCCGGACTTCTGCTTGTGGAACATTTCCTTCTGGGTGACGGTTATCCTGGGTCCTATCGAGGGTATCGCCGTCAGCGTTGTCGTCAGGTGAGTGTGGAGGGGAGATTTGTTTGTTTGTTTGTTTTGTGTTTTTACTTCTACTGTTGCTATTGTTACCACTACTACTACTACTACTACTACTACAACAACTGCTTCTGCTGCCACCACTACTACTATCATTACTGTTACTACTACTACTGCTCCTACTACTATTACGGGGGACCAAAAAAAAAACAAAAAAGTAAATAGGACCAAATATTGTTCGCAAAAATACTGGAATATATACGTTGTTTTTTTGTGTATGTCATGGGGTCCTGAGTACTGTGTTCCCCCGTAACAACCGTAATACCTATCACGGTATACACCATAGTAAGCACTAGTAAATAGGACCTACGGTACACACAAAAACCTATATATATATATATATTTTTTACCTTTTTTACTTACAAAATTTGGTCCTATTTTCTATGAAGGTCCTCCGTAGTATTACTCCTACTACAACTGCACCTACTCTGCTGCTGCTGTTACTACAACCACCACCGCTATTCCTCCCCCTCCGCCCCCCCTCCCCTCCCCTCCTCCTCTTCCTCCCCCCCTCCTCCTCCTCCCGCCCCCCCCCCCCCCCCCTCCCCTCCCCCCCTCCTCTTCCCCCCCCCCTCCTCCTCCTCCCGCCCCCCCCCCCCCCCCCTCCCCTCCCCCCCTCCTCTTCCCCCCCCCCTCCTCCTCCTCCCGCCCCCCCCCCCCCCCCCTCCCCTCCCCCCCTCCTCTTCCCCCCCCCCTCCTCCTCCTCCCGCCCCCCCCCCCCCCCCCTCCCCTCCCCCCCTCCTCTTCCCCCCCCCCTCCTCCTCCTCCCGCCCCCCCCCCCCCCCCCTCCCCTCCCCCCCTCCTCTTCCCCCCCCCCTCCTCCTCCTCCCGCCCCCCCCCATCCTCCTTCTCCTCCTCAAGCTTGCTGTACCTCCTGATGCAAACGTCGAGACCGGCGAACTCCATCCTGGGAAGGCTGCCCGAGACGCGCGAGTACCGTAATGTCAAGCGTTTTCCCATGGCCAAGGAGATACCCGGCATCCGCATCTTCCGGTTCGACTCCAGCCTGCACTTCGCCAACAAGGACTACTTCGAGAACCGCCTCAAGGCACTGGTGAGGAAGAGAAGAGGGCGATGGGGCGACGGGGGGGGGGGNGGGGGGGGGGGCGGAAATGTAAGAACGGTTTGGTCTTCATATACATGTATGAGCGGTCCTTATAATGCCGCCCACCGCGGCATGGCATCCGATACAACGCTTTTAGACTGATGATTGCCGATTGCCCTGTTTTCCGGTTCCTCCCTCCCTCCTCCCCACCTCTTTACCTCCCTCCCTACGTCCCTCCCTACGTCCCTACCCCCTCTCACTTCCTCCCTCCCTCCCATCCCTCCCCCCCTCCCTCCTCTCCCCCATCCCTCTGCCTTCCTTCTTTCGCCTGTCGTGCCTGCCCCCCCCCCCTGTCTGTCGTACCTCCCTCCCTCCCTGCCTCCCTGCATCTCCCCCTCTACATGTTGCGCCTGTTTGGCTCTCTCCCTCCCTCGCTCTCCCTACGCCCCTACCTCCCCCTCTCAGGAAAATGAGCCTTGTGAAGGTATTCCCATCCATACGATCGTCCTAGACGCGTCCTCCATCAATCAGCTTGACGCTAGCGCGATCGACATGCTCATCCTTGTGGCCAAGTCGTACGATGAGAGGGGGGTGTCGATTCTGTGCGCGAACTGGAAGGGGCCGCAGCGTGATCTTCTTGAGTTGTCGGGGTTCTATGATGTGATACCCCCGGCTAATTTGTTCCTCGGTCTGCACGATGCTGTCGTGGAGGCTAGAAAGAGGTACGCGGTGGTGGTGGTGGTTGCGGTAGTATTGGTGGTGGTAGTAGTAGTATTGGTAGTGTATCGGTAGTAGCAGCAGTAGTAGTAGTAGTAGTAGTAGTAGCAGCAGTCGCAGTAGCGGTAGCAGTAGTGGTAGCAAAGTAGTAGCAGCAACAGTAGCAGTAGCAGTAGCGGTAGCAGTAGTATTAATAGTAGTAGTAGCAGTCCCAGTAGTAGTAGCAGTAGTGGTAGCAAAGTAGTAGTAGCAACAGTAGCAGTAGCAGTAGCAGTAGCAGTAGCAGTAGCAGCAGTATTAGCAGTAGCAGTAGCAGCAGCGGTAGCAGTAGCGGTAGCAGTAGCAGTAGCAGTAGCAGCAGTATTAGTATCAGCAGTAAAGAGAAACAGCAGTAGTAGTAGTAGAGCTGTCGAGGGGTTTCACGTTGTGAGATACCGCCTGCCAACTTGTTCCTATTATACAATAGTGGTATACATTAATATCAATAAAAACCGAATCCACCCCAAAACCGAATTCAAAACCAAAACGAAATGAAAATCGAAACAAATCGAGACACGTCACAAGAACCCACCTCAAAACCGAATTCCAACCCTAAACCGAATCCACCCCAACCGAATCAAACCCCCATCGTAATATAAACCGAATCCCCACCCCTAACCGGAATAAAAATAAAAAAAACAGATCGAGGGACGTGACCGAGGAGCCAATACTGATGATGTCGGCACCCCGATCTCCGGCATCTACGAACCGACCCGACGGAGACACACCGAGTGCCGCGGTCAGAGACGGAGCCGAGACTGTCTTCGAGATCGGCCCGGATGGAGGCACGAGGGAGTGGAGGGTCGGGGCTCTCGAAATCAACCCGAGCGGGCAGGTGGAGAGGGAGTGGGGGCTTGGGCGGGTCGTCTAAGTTGCGTTTCAGTTTTTTTTTCGGTTTTAGGTTCGGTTTCGGTTTCGGGTTTCGGAAATGGGGTGCCGCTTAGGTTATTTATGTATCAGTTTCACTTTTGTTTTGGGGGGGGGGGGGGTTGGTTCGGTTTCGGATTCAGTTTCGGTGCCGAATCGGTTTCGTTTCGGTCTTCCTTGTCGATTTCGGAAATGGGGTTCCGTTGCGGTTCTGTGTCGCTTTCAATAATTTTTGTTTCGGGTTTGGTTCCGGTTCGGTTTTCGGTACCGTATCGGGTTCGATTCGGTTTCTGATCCGTTTCGGTTTCGTGTATGTTGTCGTTTCGGATTCGGTTCCGTTTCAGTTTCGGTTCGGTTTCGGTTCCGGTTCCGTGGAATGCAGGGTCGGAAACCCCGGCACCAACCCAACCGCGGAGGCAGAGATTGAGTCGGGGCTCGGACGGGTCTGAGTTGCGGTTCGGTTTCTGTTCGGCTTCGATTTCGGAAATTGGGTTCCGTTTCGGTTCCGTTTCGGTTTCGCTTTTGGTTCTATCGAGATCAGGCCGAGCGGGGGATGGAGCGCGCTGGGCTGAGTTTTGTTTTAATTTCGGTTTTCGTATCGGTTTCGGTTCCGTCTCGGTTTCGTTCCGGTTTCGATTTCGGTACGTACCGTTTTGGGTTCTGTATCGGTTTCGTTGCTGTTTTGGTTCTGTTTCGGTTGTATCACGGCTTCGTTTCGGTTTCGGTCCCGTTTCGGTCCCGTTTCGGTTCCGTTTCGGTTCCGTGACGGTTTCGGTTTCGGTTTCGGTTCGGTTCGTTTCGGTTTCGATTCCGTTTCGTTTCGTTTCGACTCATGTCGGTTCGATTCGATCCGCTTTTTTTGTGTTTCGGTTGATTTTTTTTCTGTTTTGTGCTGGTCTGTTGAGCTTGGGGTTTCATCAGTTTGCACAGAAGCACAGAGTAGTATATATATGCGAGTATGTATTTGTATTTTATATGTTGTATTTTTTTTTTGTATTTTGTATTTTCATAATTTTGTATTTTTAGTATTTTCAATCCGGCGCCGTCGCACTCCTCCCCCCCCCCTCACAGCTATTATATAAACTGCTGGGAGGAAGGGAAAACATGCCGCACGTGCCGCGTAGAAACAAATAAAAGAAAAAAGCTTCCCTTGCTTTTCGCTCTTTTTTTGTGTGTGTTTCTCCGGTAACATTCCGTCGTCGCATTAATTCGTATATAGTTTGGGATCAATGAGGCCTCTCTGCTGCGATCAGCCGGAGACTCTCACCCACAGCTACTACCCCCGCGTTGATTCGCCGGTAATCAACGCGGCACCTCGTCGCAGAGAGTAGTTACCCTGGTAAAATAAACGCTATGATACAACCACGAAACTCCAGTCGGAGGATGCTGTATTATTTGAGACGACGGCTTGGCCCGTTTTGACCACCAAGGTACAAGCAGTGGTCCCTCTATAGTCTCGGTTAAGTAGCCGTCGCGTGCCCGCTATGGTGCCGGCGAAATCGCTTGGCACAGATGGGATTTATAACCAGTGTGGCAGTGTGCGGGGAGTAGTACCGGTTGCCTCTATATGTATTAGTGCCGGTATTGTTGCGGGCTGGCGCATACCGGCACTTATGTAGGGACCGGCTCTTATATAGGGACCACTGCTGCAGTGTATTCCATAGCCGTAGTCGTACGATGATAGACCCTCGCATCCCTAGAATGCCCGGACGGAGCACAGGGACGGGGCACATCGGGCTTTCACCGACCAGGCAGGCATTACTTGCACCAAGCGAGAAGCGGGGGTTCCAGGTGTTTTAATAGCTGGATTGGTCGACGTATCGTGTTGGAAAGAATGGTCAGGCGTTCCACAAAAGAAGAGGCCAGGGGGTAGGGGTTTGGGGGGGGTGTACTCATGTCGTGCATGGCCGTAGTCGTATGACCATAGACCCTCGCATCCCTACAATGCCGGGACGGAGAGCACGTTGGGTTTTCACCAACCAGGCAGACATTGCCTTGCACCAAGCGCGAAGCGAAACGTGAGGTGGGCGGGGGTTCCAGGTGTTAAATAGCTGGATGGTGGACGTATCGTGTTGAAAGAATGGTCAGGCGTTCCAAGAAAAGCGGGGCCAGGGGAGGGGAGGGGGGGGGGGGGGGGGGGGCGGTTAAAACACACACATTAGGTGGATTTGGTGGTGGGTGATCGGTCGGGCGTTCTGTAGGGGAAGAGCCGCCGGACTTTTTGTGCGTTTTCAGGAAATTCTCAGAAAATACCTGGGCAGAAAAACATACCACCTCTGTTGGAAATAGCAGGTGGTGATAATTGAGAGAGAGCTGCTCTTTGGGAGAGAGAGGCAGAGAGAGAGAGAACGAGAGAGAGAGAGAGAGAGAGAGAGAGAGAGAAAATAAGAGACAGTTTTGTGTTGGGCGACATCTGTATAATGCGTTTTGAGATGTGGAGTTTGAGTGGCGGGGAGGGGGCGGTGTTGGTACTGAACCCGTCACTTTGTTTTCGGAGCGGTGATTGGTTGCTGAACTGTCGTTGGGTGCTGAACCGTCACTTTGTTTTCGGCGCGGATGATTGGTTGCTGAACCGCCACTTCGTTTTCTGAGCGGTGATTGGTTGCTGAACCGCCATTAGGTGCTGAACCGTCAATTTGTTTTATGAGCGGTGATTGGTTGCTGAACCGTCATTTTTTTTTATGAGCGGTGATTGGTTGCTGAACCGCCATTGGGTGCTGAACCGTCACTTTGTTTTCTGAGCGGTGATTGGCTGCTGAAACGCCATTGGGTGCTGAACCGTCACTTTGTTTTCTGAGCGGTGATTGGTTGCTGAACCGCCATTGGGTGCTGAACCGTCACTTTGTTTTCTGAGCGGTGATTGGCTGCTGAAACGCCATTGGGTGCTGAACCGTCACTTTGTTTTCTGAGCGGTGATTGGTTGCTGAACCGCCATTGGGTGCTGAACCATCACTTTGTTTTCTGAGCGATGATTAGTTGCTGAGCCGCCATGGGGTGCTGAACCGTCAATTTTTTTTCCGAACGGTGATTGGTTGCTGAACCGCCATTGGGTGCTGAACCGTCACTTTGATTTCCGAGCGGTGATTGGTTGCCGAACCGCCATTGGGTGCTGAACCGCCACTTTGTTTTCCGAGCGGTGATAGGCTGCTGAGCCGCCATTGGGTGCTTTGCCATCATTTGTTTTCCGCGCGGTGATTGGTTGCTGAACCGCCATTGGATGCTGAACCGTCACTTTGTTTTTGGAGCGGTGATTGGTTGCTGAGCCGTGATTGGTTGCTGAACCGTCCCTTTGTTTTGCGAGCGGCGATTGGTTGCTGAACCGCCATTGGGTGCTGAACCGTCACTTTTTTTTCTGAGCAGCTTCGATTGGTTGCTGAACCACCATTGGATGCTGAACCGTCACTTTGCATTTCGAGAGGTTTCGGTTTGTTGCTGAAACCGTCATAGAAATGTGTTTGCCAATTGGTCGCTCTCATTGGTTGGGAAAGATTGAAGCCGTTCAGCGATTGGTCGAAGAGAATGGAAGGGTACGGTAGGGGGGACCTCTATCTGTCTTGTCTAGCTTCTGTGGGTATCTAGATTTTCCTTATAATAGAAAGTTCTCTCAATTTTCAGATTGGTCGAACGTCATCTATAGCTATTAATAGTCATCTATCTATCTATCTTTCTATAGATATATCTATCTGGGTATGGCGGCTTCTTGTATAGCATTCGCGTTTACTACAATAGTGGTTGTTACGTACCACGTTCCTGATACGAAATAACTTGAAAAAGAGGAAGGGTATTTTATTTGCTTATTGATTTTTTCTTTTCTTTTCTCCATGGAAGTTTACCGGTACTGTCTTGTACCTGCTTGCTTTTGTTGCCGTCGTGGCACTCGGTGTGTGTGCGTACTATGTTACCGTTGGCTGCATTGGCCGCTTGTTAGATAGCCGTTGCCTTCATAGCCGCTTGAATAGCATTTGGACGCATATCCGTTGGCTGGCTAGTCGTTGGCTAAGTAGCCGCTGGCTAGCTGCCGTTTTCTTGATAACCGTTGGCTGGATAGCGGTTGGCCAGATAATCGTTGGATGGATACCCGTCGGGTGGATAGCCGTTGCCTGCATAATCGATGGCTAGATAGTCGTTGGCTAGGTAGTCGTTGGCTAGATAATCGTTGGGTTGGGTAGCACATGGCTGGGTTGGGGTTGACTAGATAGCAATTGGATGTATAACCGTTGACTGGATAGCCGTTGGCCAAGTTTGACCTATAAAGTTAGGGAAGTACCGGTTGCCTCTATCTGTTCTCGAGGTTACACGAGACAGGATAGCCGGCTCAACAAGATGCCGGTGGCTTGAGATACACCTTAAAGGGGAGGGAGGCGGAGGGGAGGGGGTACTCATGTCGTGCACGGCCGTAGTCGTATGACCATAGACCCTCGCATCCCTACAATGCCTGGACGGAGCACGTTGGGTTTTCACCAACCAGGGGGGGGGGGGGTCCAGTCGTTGTATGCGCGTATTGGTGCTGTGTTTTGAAGCTTGAGCGAACGCCGAGCGTCTTCGCAACAAGAGAGTGTTGCAGGCTTGTTTCAGTGTGTTTGATGTGTGTGCTGCGTGTTTGTCGCGCGGTTGGTGAGGATTAATCATTTTTAATATACTGGTGGGTACTGGCAAAGGGACGGAGCGAAGCGGTGTCTCTTTTTTTTTTTTGCTGTTTTTAGCCCCCCCTTTCGAAAGGGGTGCGTGGTTAATGGTCAAATGACTAAGGCAAGCAACAAATGAGTACGCCCCCCCCCCCCCCGCCCTATTTTTTGTTTTAGTTATCGAGTGCAGCTGGTGCACAGTGCCCAGCAGTGCAGCTGTATATGATACGTATCATACGTACAATAATTAAGTTCGGTGTACGTTTGCACACCATGTTTGTTTCTCTAGCCGACGCCTCGGCTCCTTTTCAGGCTTGGGTAGTTGCACAGCCGCAACAAGGGTGTTCCACAAAATATAGAGAGGGGGGGGGAATGCATTCAGTACTTCTCTGCCGCCTTGTGTACGTCCGGTATTTTTTTGTTTTGTTTCGTATCCTGTACGTTGGAATGGCATTGCATTGCCTGGTGACAAGTATCCGTACTAATGTTTTGTTTTGCGTGTGTGTTTTCTCTGTCGCAGTTTATTTCTGCTCTATATATTTATGTATTTGCGTACTTTTTTTTGCCGGCTTGTGCACAGCAGCAGAAGTGGTATACGTTCTGCTTTTCGTACCCAGTACGTCTGCCGTTGCATCACCTACTATATAATGTCCGGTCGTCTTCTGCCGGTATCACCATATACGAGTACGAAGTGCATTTGCGATGTGTTATCTCTGCCTCGTATAGTTTGTGGTCACGAAGCTCGGACTCGAAACAAAACAAATCTCGCCTCCTCCTGCTGTTGTTGCTATTGCTGTTACCGTTGCTGGTTGTTGCTACTATTAATAATCAGAAAAAAGAGATCTACGACTGTTTCATTTGAAAATGAATGACGCCTGTTTAATCGCATCCGAAACTGATGTTTTTGAGGAAACTGGAGAGTAGGTCGACAATGTTTGAAGATGATATCCTGAAGAGATGGCAAGCGGCGTTGGATGCCTCTCCCGAAATGGCTGCTGGTGGAAATTCAAGAAACGCCAGCCCGATTCACCAGTTTCCCGGGTCAAACACGCCTGCCTGTGAAGGTGTTAAAACCTCCATTTTCACGTATCAAAACCGGTTCGACACAAGATCTGAGCGTTGTCGTTATGTTTGCCATCCCGACAACGGAAAGCGTGTGTATCATGTCCATCGCAAAAAATGACCCAAGAAACAAAATTGAAGAAAAAGTCCCAAACCGATCGACTTCACAAACCGTTCGTTGCACATACATCCGGCGAGAGTTCTGAGTGAAGAACATCGATCGCGCGATGAATGATGACGCTTTTTTGTGGTTGTGTCAAAAAATATATTAGGCTCCGTCTTCTGTTCTCTCTCGATTTAAGATACATCATATTATGAGGCTTACTATCTCTCGCTCGTCTTCCTTACTTACTGCTGCTGCTGTAGTAGCAGCAGTATTAATAGTGACTGACGAGCTCTAAAAACAAAACGAACATCGTGATGACCGATGCCAATTTCAAATATTATTCTGGGCTACGAGGTTTATCTCGGCTTAAGGCATACAGATAGGTACACACCACCCAGATACCCCCCCCCCCTCCCCCCCCCCCCCCTCCTTTTTTCAACCCTCTATTTTTTTAAGAAAAAGGAGGGGGGGGGCCCCTGATTGCTCGTCCTTGCGAGCAAAGAGCCACGCATTTGCATGTGAATCATCGCGTCGCGGCTGTCCGCAAATGATATATCCACAGATAAAATACTACACAACGAACCTGCAACCATCCTACCTACGAGTACGACGACATACATACTACTGCCTATTTTTGTTTTCCCCCTGGGATGGCCCCAAACCATTCAAGAGGGAAAAATCGTTTTTTTCCCCAGAAATTTCCCCGAATTTTCTAAATCATTCCAAGGAAAAAAAACAGTTTTTCAGGAAGTTTGTCCGAAACTTCCACAATCATGAGGGATGAGGGGTGGGGGCTCTCTCCACCGACCTCTTCGCAAAAGGTCAAAACAACACACACACCTCCAGCACAGCGAGGCGATGGCAGGCACGCGTATCATGCTACTGCTGCTGCTGCTGCAATTTGGTCTCGTGATCGCGTTTCGGTCGTATGCCCCCCTTAACCCCCTCTCAGAACTGCACCTCCTACATTTTTTCGGGACAATTTTCGGGACAAGACTTGCTAGGAATACTATTAATAATACTCGCAAAAGGGGGGAAATTCTTCTAAAATAGGCGGGGACATCAAAACACAATAACCCCTACCCCCCCCCCCCCCCCCCGACCATCCCTCAAAACTGAGAAAGGCTAAGTACTCGTTCGTACTCGTAGCGTAACTATGCCTTGGGGGCGGAGGGCAGTGTACTTCATTTTCATGCATGGCCGTAGTCGTATGACCATAGACCCTCCGGGGGAGGGGGAAGATGAGGTGACCAACAGATATACTGCTGTAGCTCGGCGGCCAAAACAACGGATCGGTTTATTTTGTCAGCAAAAGCCCCGTCCCGCCGAATACCCCTGTCCTTTAAGCGAATATATATGCTAGGAAACCCCTTGAACGATCGCCCTCTTACACTAAAACTAGTATATTGAGGCAAAAATAGGCCCCTGACGCGGTTTGACCGCTCGGCTGACCGCCCTCCTACACTAAAACTAGTATATTAGGTCCACACCGTCAAGGAGGGTTCTACCAAGGTCCCGCCGTGACCGCTGCCCTATACTAAAACTAGTATACTAAGGCCAAAATAGGCCTTGGCGCGACGCGGCCACTAAGACCTGTCTTCCTACAAAGCAAGGTTTTCCTCTTAGACGCGCGTGGGCGGGGGGTGGGGGATGCGACCGCAACAAAAATAAACAAAAAAACAAAGCAAAACAAAGAGGGGAGGGACACAACAAAAATAAACTCCAGCACACACACGACAAAAAAATACAGTTTTTAGAAACAAAAATACGTACAAAAGGACAAAAATTAACTGAAAAAATGAAATGAAAAAAATGAAACGGAAAAATGTAAGCCGTGGCCGAACCGTACGTACGTAAAGTAGTACCGAAATGCAACGAACCGAAACGAAGTGCATCGAACCGAAACAAAATGAATCGAAACGGGAAAACGTACTGCTGTAATAACAACGACACCAAGGGAATGAAGGCGAAAAGAGAAGGTGGTGTACCTAACGCAACGTAGTGCTCTTGCTTTTTTGCCCGTATGTACGCCTGTATATACGCACGGAAAGGCACAGGCCCACGTCCGTTTACGTAGACCAACAACGCCAGCACATACATATAACTGCTTACCGGCACTTTTCAAGCCGGGGGGAGAGGAAACACAAGCAAGCGACTGAGGCAACCAGCCGTCACACAAAGCACGACAAAAGGATAAGAATGGCCATGACACGAAGACAAAAGATGAACCACGATGCATCATCCATAATAGATACCGGACGAAAAAACAAAAATCACCCAAATGACAAAAAAAAAGATGAGGAAAAAAAAGGATCCCCATCATGACAAGGATAAACATGGATCAAGAACCAACGACCAACGACCAAGCCAAGAATCCAAGACGCTCGAGCAAGGATAGAGCTAGGACGCGAAGCATATGACCCACTGGGGGATGGAGGAGGGTACACTAGGCACGGCGGGAGGAGGAGCTACAATCACTAGCGAGTACAATAATCGCTAGCGTGTACGAACACGCCCCTCATCCGGCACAGGGCGAATGCCCCACAACCCCTCTAATGGTGGGAAAATACGAGGCACACGACGAACCACCTCCCCCTCCACGACCCCGACACCTCCAACACCCCAACACCGCCGAATCTATCCCCTACAACGCCATTCCTTGACCCTCCTATCCGCGCCTCCAATGTCCGTCACTTAATCTAGTGCGCTCCAAAATCCATGGCCTAACCTCCCACACATCAAGGTCACCATTAATTCGCCGAATCTTACCATTCCAACCTCGTCAAATGTCTTCACATCACACATCGCCTAATCTAGTATGACAGCACCACCCTAACTGCGAAAATCGGAGCATCCATCACCGTCAAATCAAACCCCGGCCAATCAAACGCCGTCCAATCGAACGCCGGCCAATCACACGCCGTGCGTTGTCGGCCGGTCGGTCGGTAGGGTCGGTTGATTGGTCAGTCTGTCGGTTCTTAGGGTAAGGGGGTGGCGGTCGAAAAATAATCAAAAGTAGAGTGTTTCCGTCTTTCTGCGCTGCGGTAAAAGTCGGGTGTCCCATCTGCCTATCTGTTGCCTGTTGCACTATCAATACTATCATAGGGTGAACCGTACCGCAACGCTATCGTAGCATATGGAAAAACCCGCACCGCAACAAGCATATGGAATAACCGTACCGCAACAGCAGATGGCACACCATGTATCCTAGAGCATGGTGCTGCAACCGTGTACCGCAAACAGCGACGCAGCTTTGCCGGGAGTTCCATTTTTTTCTCTTGCGGCGGCGGCTTTCCTTCGCGTTGACCTGCGGTCAAGTTTATAACCTAAGGGCAAGGTGTGCATTCAGAGCAAACTCCACAGCCGCGGCATCTCTGCGAGAGTCCGAAGTCTGCGGGAGTTGCGACAAAACAAAAGGAGGCGTTGCGTAGGGCGGGAAGTCGGGGCAGCGTAGGGCAGGGGACAGGGCGGGGGGGGGGGGGGGGGGGGGGGGGGGAAAAAAAAAAAAAAAAAAAAAAAAAAAAAAAAAAAAAAAAAAG
>MEHQ01001746.1:578211-626144 GCA_008828725.1 Saccharina japonica | reverse complement strand
GGGGGGGGGGGGGGGGGGGGGGGGGGGGGTGGCGTAGGGGGGCGAGGGAAGAGGGAGATAAGTCACAATAAAAAGGTGTATTGAGTTGTATTGCTGGGAAAGGGTGGGAGTTGAAAAAAAAAACGAAAAAAGTAGTGAGTTACTGGTACGAGCATAGAATAGATAGGCATCTCGTAACGCTGAGTTTTGAGTGTTCGTGTTCGTATTAATAGTTTACCTGGTATATCTACTGGTATATAACGTAGAACCGAGACATACAAAATCTTGGCATGTGTATGACGTTTGGTGCAAGCCGGGTGATTTGGGAATGGATGGACTTGTGTATGGTATTTACTCAATACTACAAACACGTGTACTTCGTATAATATACAAGGGCTCCGCTCCGCGGGCGGCTGACGCCGCCCGCTACGCTCGCGCAAGGAAAGGGGCAGAAGAGGCCCATGATGTATAGTGCAAGCAAAAGCACCGACTTGAAAATGCCAAGAGGTTCATGGTAAGAGTTTCATGGTGCACAGGGAAGAAACGGCGGACTTGACATGCATGCAAAACATGCTCGGGATGCACACTAGCTCCATGCTCCAGGACAACAAATAAACTGTATGATCGAAAGAGAAAGCACGGCAACACGGCTCACAGCACGGCGCTGCGCTGCCTGCTGTGGTGTGTGTGATTTGTGCCTTCGTGAGTATGTGTGGTAGTGCAACAACAACGAACGGGGGTATATTACTTCGTACTTTGGTGAAGTACGAAAAACAGGAAATCAACAAAACTGAGAAAGAAGAAAGACGTACGTACACATTTGTACGTACGTACATACGAGTATACTTGTACGTACTCGTACTCGAAAAAAAGAAAAAAAAAACCATCGGACCCATTGCGCCGCAAAAAACAAAAAAAAGTTTTGACGTCTTTCGCGTTCTGTCAGCCTTGATGCTCCCCGTCCCTCCGCGATCACGTCGCCATCGATTCGGTCCGGGTCAAGCTCTACTGCCTCTCTGCCCCAGTGAGCCCCGTGGCCCGCCTCGCATGGAGCCCGGTGCCCACCGTGGCCCTCGTTCGCCCGCTCCATCATGATGGTGTTCAAACTGCCGGGGTTTCTCTTTGAATCCTATTTGTTCCGATAAATAAGCAACGCTTGAATTTTATTTTACAGGACCAAACGACCCTTATGTTTTCGGACATGCTGCAGCAGCAACGCAGACAAAGCGCCTTCATGCTTCCCTCGTGTCTCGGTGGACACGCCACGCCTAGCCACGAAAAAGGCGACCGCGCTCCTTCTGACCCCCCCTCTACTGGCCAGCGCCCTCCCATACCCGCGATGACGCCGGGCTCGCCCGCGCTGCCGTGCTGTCTGAGCACACACACGAACCCAAAACTGAAAGAGGAAGAAGCCTCTCGCCAACTAAAGTATATAGGGAAAAATAGAGAGAATGAGCAAGAATGAACGGAGGCGGGTGTTCGAAGTGGGAGCGTCTGAGAGTGGCAGGGATGAAGGCAGATGCCCTGGGCGAGATATCTGTAAGTGTGTCTAGTATATGATACAAGGGCTCGCTGGCGTGGGCGGACTAACGCCGCCGCGCTAACGACTCGCGGAGGAATAATAGAACAAATGTGAAAAGGGTAAAGAGGAGCATATCTTATTGTAGGCTGCAACCTGCGACTTTGATAATGACACAGGCTCATATGTATGACGGCAAATAAGCAGGACAAAAACGATAGTGGTGAACAACACGAAAAATGTCCGCTAAAAAAGGCAAAGCTTCGCTCCGAGGGCGTTGACGCGCCCGCTACGCTCGCGCAGGGAAAGGGGCAGAAGAAGTCACATATGTGTAAAGACCGACTTGAAAAGGGCGCAAAGAGATTCATGGTGCAATGCAACGAATACTTATTGCTGGTACGCACTGAAGCGTAGCAGTACCCGTCTATCTACTGCTGTATTGTGCCTGCATGGAGTACTCCCAACGTATGGCGGGTCATGTATGTGCAAGAACTATCAATACCTGTTACGGCGACAGCAGTTTGTCACCACAAACAAAGCAAAAAACAGCAAAGAAGCACACGAAGTAAGGCGACTTGCAAAAGTTATGACGAAGGAGATCTCGCATACTCCAGGACAACAAGCTTGTAATGTTCGGAAAAGGAAGAGAAAGCACAGGCAAATGCTCGCAGGACGGCGACATGCGCGGCGCTGCTAGGGGTGTGAATTGTGCGCTTGTTTCGAGACTGCTATGTGTGGTAGTAGCAACAACAGCAGTAGTTAGTAGTCCTTCGGATTTTCTTTATATATATAGAGAGAGTATGAAAGAGAAAGCACAGCATAGCACGAGCGTCAGTCAAGTTGTACAAAAATCCACAAAACTGAGAAAGACGTACAATACGTACTCGTACTCGAACAAAACGCTCCCCGCCCACCCGCGATCACCTCGCCATCGATTCGGTCCGGGTCGAGCTCTACTGCCTCTCTGCCCCAGTGAGCCCCGTGGCCCACCTCGCGTGAAGCCCGGTACTCACAGTGGCTCTCGTTCGCCCGCTCGAGGTTGCTGATGCCTCTGTAAAAATAATGTTTGTTCGATAAATAAAGCACCGCTTGCACTTGGCTTAAATGTTATTTTATTACAGACAAAACGATCATTATAATGTCGGACATACTGGATTCATTGCAGCAGCAGCAACAGCAAGGACCTTCATGCTCCCCTCGTGTCTCGATGGAGACGCCACGCCTAGCCACGAAAAAGCGACCGCGCTCCTTCTGACCCCACCTCTACTGGCCAGCGCCCTCCCATACCCGCGATAGTGCCGGGCTCGCACGCGCTGTCGTGCTCACTGGGTACACGCAGGAACCCGAAACCGGAAGAAAAGGGAAACATGATCTCGCCGACAAAGTAAAAACTGGTACCATAGGAAACAGGAAGCAGCAAGTAACGAAAATAGGAGAAAACAAAGAAAGCCAAGAACCTCCGGAAGGCAAGTAACTTCTGCTTCGGCAATTAGAGGCTGAGAGTGGCTGTGAGGTGCCAAGATATGCCGAGGAAAGCTTCCGAACCAAAGAAGATAAAGCTATGTATGTCTATGGTAATTGGGATGGGATGATATTCGTATGGTATGGTGGGTATATATGGTACACCAGGATTACGTAATGGCGTGCATGGGAATACATCCCGCCAAACAACATCCCATTACACCTGAAACCCTGACAGGTGCCGTGGATTGCTAGTGATTTATGATTGCGATGGGAAATGGGAAGTGAAGCAAGTGAACATTGCAAAACTACGTTTTCTTTTTGGTGTCTGGCGGGTTGGCCGGATCACCCAGCCACCAGCCAGGGGGGGCACAACTCGCGGCTTCGCCGCCAGGTTGCGGCTTTGCCGCAACCGCCATTTACTGCTGTTGGCTGTTGAATACTGGCTGTACCACTGTTGTGAACCGAAAACGAAAAATGGCTCTGTCGGTTTTTCGGTTTTTCACCGAAAAGTCGGTCGGTTTCGGTCGTTTTTTTTTAAGCAAACCGAACCCGAAAAAACGAGAAAATTCCGAGAAAACCGAGAAAAAAAACGAAAATGTCGGTCGGTTTCGGTCGTTTTTTTGCAAATATACCGAAAACACACAAATTGTTGGTTGTCGGTCGGGAAAAAACGAAAAAAAACGACCGAAAAACCCGACTTTCGGTTGTCGGCTCACATCGCTGGGCTGCACGCAATACGAAACATGACTGGAAATTACGCTCGATTCTGGAATACCATATGAATATGTATATATCATTCGAGGTATCCTCTTTTTTAGAACACAAAATGAAAAAACCGGAAGCTGGCGGCGACATTTAACAAAGATAGTGACCGCCATTTTCATAAGCATGCTCTGATACACGTACATGGCCATGATGATGCAGGGCAGAATCAAAATCAGCTGGAAATAATAAAGAAACAAGGAAATAAAAAATAAGAGGCAGCGGTAAATATATTATGTACACGTCGTCTACTTTGTTTTCGTCCTTGATGCCCGGCAGGCAAGAGAGGGGTACATCTGCATACCAGCATACCCGACAGACACCAGACAGACACCAGACACCAGACACCAATTACAATTCAGTTCTGCAAAATGGATGATCGAAATTCAGAACATTGAGCCAAGTACATATCATACATTATCGTACCGGGTATGGTATATACCAAGTACATGAGTAGTACTTCGTCCAGAAGTAGACTACCGTACTCGTGTACGATAGGTACGGTATGTAATAATGTACCGTACAACGCGGAAAAGTAAGACCATTACGACCTTTATGCGCTCAAACGGTCTTTTACATATCCATCCGGCAAGCGGCTACCAGTACTACAGCAGCAGTACGACGTACTGCTGTGTACAAGTGCCGACGTAAGTCTATGTCCTTCTAGGATTCCGCGTGTCAGCGCTATATACCGGTACTATTGCCTTCGATCGTTTACTGCTTGTGTTTAATGGGAGTGTTAAGAGTAGTGTGCTTGATGAAAACATCCTTCGTACATATATACTCGTACCAGTATATATATTATGGGTAGTCAGCCTACTATTAACCCTTATAGAACTGGAGTCCCGTTTTGGGGACAACTTACTTAGAATTAGAGCGGTTTGTCCCCAAAACGGGACTGCAGTTCTAAAAGGGTTGACATCAAAACATCACAGCAAAACAAAAATACCTGGTATACGTAGTAGACCGGTATCGAACGTAAACATCGACTGCTACCTTCTTTCCGGGACTCTCGTGTGTTACACGAGAACGAAACGGAATTGAGTTGGGAGTGCCACGTACCCGTTGTATGGGTGGCGCCCAAGGGAAGGGAGACGGAGGGTGGGGGGGGTCATAGGGAAACCAGGACGGACGAAAGCAGGAAAGAGACGGCAAACAGAGTAGGTGCCAGACCGACTAGCTGGTAGAACCTGCCTGTACTATGGGCACAAACCTGCCTCGGCTGGCCTTCGGTGTGCTCCGGCTGGCTGTCCTATCCTGTCGTTCTCAGTCTTGCTCTGTTGGCGCTGTTTCGGTCCATTTTATTTTCTTTCATTTCATTTGGTTTTTTATTGGAGGTCGCATCTCCTCTGGGAGAAGCACGACACTTTCTTTCTTTTTTTGTCATGCTTTTTATTTGGTTGCTTGATTATTGATTTGCTTCAGTATATTTACTTTTTATTATTTTTTCTTTTCGCTTTTTTCTTTTTTCTCTTTTTTTCTCTTGCATGCACCTGGATTGCTAGCAGGGTAGGTCTTGCCTGTCGTATATGGCGTTGCATTGTCTGCTCTGCTTACTGCACTGAGTGTAGTATCTCTGTGTCGTAGTTTTGTGACCACAGAACTGGTACCTTTTTAGGATGAAGAATCGGCACGGACACTGGGTGTGCTGGATGTCGACGGGTAGAAAGGAAGGTTTAATGTGAAGAACACACACACACACACACACAGAAAACACGCAGGTGCGAACAGAACAGAGTACAGCAACAACAGACAACAGAGTACAAGAGTAGTACGAGTAGTTTAGCAGCATACGTACGTACGTACCGAATACCACTCTGTCACGAAATATAAGCACCGGTTTAATGAACTATTAATGTTTAACAGGTGCTTATATTTCGGCACAGAGTGGTAGAAGTGCGGAGAATAAAAAAACACAACGAATACGTACTCGTATGTACGAGCTCGTATGTGATACAGCAAGCAGTATCTGTACCAGTCGTACATATGATACATACGACGCGAAAAATAATATGAAAAAAAAGTAGGACCAACTTCCGTGCGATTTGTTTTCAGCGTATAAAGATCTCAGCATGTTGTGCTCAGAAGTCTGTCTCGCCATGCATTTCCTGCCTGCCTGCCTGGTTACTGGTTCACTTGCTGGATAAAATACTGGCGTATGTCGCAAGCAAACGAACGCGTATCATCATATCATAGCGAACAAGTCGTGTGGCAGGCAAAAAACATACATACGATGACAGGAGGACAGGAGGAAAGGAGAGGAAAGAGACATACCCATACGCGCATCCGATACACCGCCGTCTATACATCGAGGCGCCCGAATCGATCTGTATATCGGACGGAGAGAAGCGCTCGAGCCTTTTCGCAACGAGAGGGAGCCTTGCAAATTAGTATCGCGAGGCACGAGCTACCATTGCCTATCAAATACGGCGGTAGCAAACCAAAGCTCAATCAAGCTCGAGCTTGGTTGGGAGAGAGAGATATCGTCCTCTCCTCTCTTGTGTTTTCAAATGTACGTATAGACTTCGCACATACTGTATTCAAGACGTTTTTCAGCTTTCCGGGACATTTATTACTGTTTGTTGTGCACGGGTATATACGTACACGTATCGAGGCAAGCAACTTTGCTTTCATCTTCGATCTCTCTCTCACGCAGCTAAAATGCAGAATGGAGGGAGGGGAAACGACGCACTCCCTTCCCGCGAGTACAGCGGGGATCAATGGCTACCGAGGGCGGCACGGTATGCCTGCTGGCATGGACACGGCCCGTGACCCGAGGCTAGGTGCAGCCCACACGTGACACTTTCAAAATCAAAACTGCACGCAAACCTATGCTGCTGCTGCTGTTGTGCCTGCAGTCAAAAAACAAAACAAAGAGGCGCCCGCCCCGCCGCGTATTTGAGAGTTTGTATCTGATCATCATCATCATCATCATCATCAGATCGGCGCAGAGCTAGCTGAACTAGCTCTACTCGCGCAAACACCAGCCCTTCCCGACAAAACAAAGCCACCTACCTTGCCGCTGTTGGCGAGCGCCTCCAAGTGCTCCCCCTTCACCTCCGCGCAAGGCTCACACTCCGGGTGAGGCGTTGCGACTGCTGCGCCCACAAGCGCAGCCACGGCCACCATCGAGAGCATGGGAAATCGCGGCATTTTTATGTGTCTGTGGGCTCGTGCCTCTCTCTCTCTCTCTCACGTCTGCCGCGTGCTGCTAGAGGGAGGACAGGAGGGAGAGTGTCCAAGCTCGTGATCCTACGGAGTGGGAGAGGGGTGGGGGAGCTGGTGTGGTGGTAGGTTTCCTGGAGTAGTAAAAACGCTGCTGCTGTGCTCCTGCTGCTGTGCTGGTGCTGGGCTCAGGAAGAACCAGCGATCATCATCACATCAACGGTTCGCTGTGGCTTTTGTGCTCCGTTTGGCAATGGTTGATCGAAGATTTCAGAACTATAAATATCTCGGCCAATCACATAGCTGGACATATCAATTCGGCGCTCCGAGCTTTTTCTGAGAAAGTTACGAATCGGATGGCCCTTTCAAAATCATGATTCTCGAAAGTGCCAAAATTTCAAAAAATACGAAAAATCGTGGGAAATCGAGGAAAATCCGTTTGTTTGTCCGTGTTTCGAGAAAAAAAACGAATAAACGTCCCGCCGCTCTATTTTTCTCCTCTTTTTGGCTTTTTCCTCCAATTTTGGACAACTATTTGTCAAATCTGTACAACAGACAGAAGTCTGGTAAAACAGTGACGAAGGTTGATCAAAGATATGAAACGAACGGGAGCAGCAGCAGTGGACTCCTCCCAGATACGAATCGGTTCTTGATTAGAAGCCTGCCTGCTATCTGTGCTGTTGTGCTGCTACTATTGCTGCTGCTGCTGCTGCTGCTGCTGCTGTGGAACGTCCACGAGTATAGTAAGTGCGTAAACCTGCCTTGCTGTTGCGCTGCAGCAAGTGCTGCTGCTTGCTGTGCATGTTGATTTTGTATCATCTATCTGACGTATGTTTTTGTATTTTGGCGCTTGGTGTGAGATATACCGTACAAAGATAGATTATCAGGTTGCCTCTTTCCCAAGGTCTCTCTTCCATTCTCCTCCTCTTCAGGTACGATGATATACTCTGCAAACGCTACAGCAAATGCTCCGCGGAGCGGGGGCCAGGGGGGGCGCGTTCAAACAGAAGAATATGGACACACGAGTCTGCGGCTTGCTGCTGCTGCTGCTGTTGTTGTTGTTTTGTTGCCGTTGTTATTTTGTTGTTTGTTGTGGTGCTGCTGCTGCTGTGCTGCTGGTATCCAGCATCCAGTTTATTATATCCAAACTGTCGCTGTACTCTGGGGTCGTGCATCTTTTTTTGGACATTCGATACGACGTTAGAATAATCCATCCAAGATACGATTTTTACCGTTGCTCCCGCTCCGTTGCTCGCGTGTTGATCCAAAAGAGCAACACACAACTGCTGTACTCGTAGTAGATAGATGGGTGTCGTTGTTCATGTATGATATGTATGTGTGTTCTCGCAATTTATATGAGTGAAACCTGCTGAAACACGTATATCTATCTTATGTACACAGACAGGCAGCAGACAGTATATTATCCTACGATGCACGGTGTCTTTTGTCGATGATTTCTCTATGTATCCGGTCAAATCCGGTGTGTGTGACACGTGCGTGTCATGTTCTTCACATTGCACCTTCCTTTCTACCCGTCGACATCCAGCACACCCAGTGTCCGTGCCGATTCTTCATCCTAAAAAGGTACCAGCAGTTCTCTTCTGTGGTCACAAAACTACGACACAGCGGCACAGAGATACTACTACGCTCAGTGCAGTAATAAGCAGAGCAGACAATGCAATGCCGGTTTTATTGTATCGACAGCAGCATACACAACTTGGTATACGAGTATCGCACTGCTTGCTGTAAAATCACACAACCAACGAGAAACATCAGTGATGATGTTGATGAAAAATGAATTTTGCTATTTTTTCAAAACTGCAAATTCTGCAAATTCCCACGGTCCGTGCGATATATTTTTTCGACCAGATCTTTTACACGCGGCGTGTGTTGTTGTCGTTGTCTTTTTTTTGTTTTCGCTTCCAACGAACAAAAATTGGGAACGAACCAATCTGAATTGTGAAATGTCGCTTGTGTACGTTTTCGTATGATAAGGAGATATGGCTATACCAGGCGATATCCCTCCTTCTTCACTAACTAGTCTGCTTTATTCGTGGCCCCTGGCTTAACAGGGCTCAGTTTACGACAAAACAACGAAACAAAAACACACAAAACATCATGAAATTTAAATAATGGAAAAAAAATAGGAACCCCCCCCGCCCCAAAATGAACTTACAATTTTCAAGACATGATGAGAGGGCATATCATCACATAAGTATTTTAGGTACGGGGAAGAGAGGTGATATGAGCGAGAGACCACCAGTAGCAGAAAACAGAGAGGGGGAAACGTGTGGTGAGAGTATTGCATGATATTATACCAGATCACACCACTCCTTTGCGTTACCACACAGCGACAGGTATTCGAGAAAACGATTGACGCACCCAACGTCTCTCGTAATAAAGAGCAACGAGTTACGTACCGCAATCAACAACAACAACAACAACAAATTACATGGAATAAGAGACGACCTGTTCGTCGCCTGCATACTGTAGATAGTAGTACTGATAGTAGTACTATTATTATAGTAGAAGAAGCAGGCAACGCGAGAGAGTGCAGTATATACTACCAGGTATAGTATTAGTATAGCAGTAGTAGTATATACTTCCGTACCAGTAGCAGTATATCTGTCCGTAAATATAAGCAAATTTTATATGTTCAAGTTCAATTAAAGTTGTTGTTATATTTCGGTACAGAGTGGTATGATATACCACAGCAACAGCCGCATCAACATTAAACATATACGATATATCCGTTCGCCCTGCACTACTATTAATACCACACCACCACCACCACTCAAGAAAAAGTACGTATACCGGTAAATTGTACGTGTATGATATACCGGTCGGTGTGCATCGGTAGATAATGAAACCGTTATGAAACCGTTATGACATCGTATGCATGTACCTGGTATGATCAACAACAGCAGTCTCAGTTGAATACTCTTCTTCTCGTCGAACACATATAGAACCACAACTATAAACTCGTTTAAGCTGGTCGGTGTTACTTGCCAGGTTGCTTGCTATATCACAGGTAGGTGTACATAGAGAGGTTGTTCGGGGCAGAGGTAAGTACTGAATACCTTACGCGAAGAAGCCCTTTTATCCTCCATCTCGAAAGGGATGCGTGGTCAATGGTCAAATAATGACTAAGGCAAGCAACAAATGAGTACGCCCCCCACCCCCCCTCGGCCCCTCATCCCAATACGGGGGGAAAGGGGGGAGGGGGCGTGGAGGGGGGGGGGGGGGGGAGAGGGTTGTGGGGGCAAGAGGGTGGGAGGTGACGGTAGGGGGTGGGGGGTTATTAGGGCAGAGGCAGAGGTCGGGGGCGGAAGCGGGAGGCAGCGAGAGTGGGGGGCGGGGTGTACTTCATTTTCATGCATGGCCGTAGTCGTATGACCATAGACGCTCGCATCCCTACAATGCCGGGACGGAGCATGTCGGGTTTTCACAGACCAGCAGGCATTGCTAGCACCAAGCGTGAAGCGCCGTCAGGTGTTCGGCGAGTTGTATGAAGGGCTAGGCACCAAGCGCGAAGCACCGTAAGGTGTTGGGCGAGTCGCATGAAACGCGGGGGGGGGGGGGGGGTGTACTCATGTTGTGCACGGCCGTATTCATATGACCATAGACCTCGCATCCCTAACAATGCCGGGACGGAGCGCGTTGTGGTTTTCACCAACCAGGCAGACATTGCTTGCACCAAGCGCGAACGCCGTGAGGTATTGGCGAGTCGCATGGATGGGTGCAGCTGCATCTGCAAGAACCGCCTCTGAGGCGGACTTGCATATGGACGACAGCTTCAATGAGTTAATTTAATTTCTGAGTGTGGCCACTTCCGGAGACAGCAATGGTGTTTTACTATGTAACTGTCCTCGGCGACGCCTTACCATAGTAACACTACGTTTGATAGCGAAACGGGGGGGCGGGAGTAATGGAGGCGGGAGGTCGGAAGGATGGAAGGAGATGGCATCGAGGGAGGGGGGGGAGTGGGGGGGCGAGGGGGGGCGGGGGGGAGGGCGGGAGCGAAGAGGCAAGAGGAGCGGGGGCGGGGGGGGAGGAGAGGGAGGGTTGTACCGATACTTCTTGTCGAAGTGCCACAGGTAGCCCTTACCACATACATTTAGCCAAGCCACGCGTCTTAGATCTTCTTGTTCGTATCGTATCCAGTGCTTTTGGGCACGGAAATTTTTTTTAGTGCACTGGCAGTATCCACAGTGTTAGCAGTAGTAGATAATGTATTACTGGCACTAAACCCCCCACACGACTGCGAGTACCGGCACAGTATCCGCAGTATCCGCAGTAAGGTCGAACCCCGATTCATTCTTGGAGTATAGCCAGTGCATCCGCACTACGTCGTATAGAGAAGAACCCCTAAATGTTATATACGTAGTCTCGCAGAATGACGAGTGGTATAGATAGGGTCGAACCCTGGCACACTGCCAGTATACACGCTCTGAATACCTCCATCCAGCGGGTAAACTTCACCCCGCCAAAAGAAACTTGCATGAAGCCTTAAACCACTGAAAACAAGTATGCCACACTAATTCCAAGTACTTAGTACGTCCCATAACAATGGTTGGAGTTCTCTTAAGACTTTGAGAGGGGAAAAAATGGCGGTAAAATGCGACGATTAGGGCAACAACGGCCGCTATGTACGTGGTTGTGAGGGGATGAGATAGAAACAAACTGATGTCCGAGTGACGATGGTTACAATGCAAGGAGCCATACGGCATACGGCACGGCGGGCGCAACACATGGCCCTCTCTGTACCGCGGGCCGTTCGCGCTGCTCGTATGGACGGTCGGTAAGACGGTCGGTAAGATGGTCGGCAAGACGGTCGGTAAGACGGTCGGTACGACGGTCGGTAAGACGGTCGCGGTACGGGCACAACATGGCCCTCTCCGTACTGCTGGCCGCTCGCACTGCTCGTATGGACGGTAGGTAAGACGGTCGGTACACGGTCGGTAAGACGGTCACGGCACGGGCGCAACATATGGCCCCCTCTCCGTACCGCGGGCCGCTCGCGCTGCTGGTATAGACGGTCGGTGAGACGGTCGGTAAGACGGTCACGACCAGGGGCGCAACATATGGCCCTCTCCGTACCGCGGGCCGCTCGTGCTACTCGTGTGGACGGTCGGTAGGACGGTTGTTAATATGGTCACGGCACGGGCGCAACATGGTCCTCTCTCCGTACCGTGGGCCGCTCGTGCTGCTCGTATGGACGGTCGGTAAGACGGTCCGTAAGACGGCCACGGCATGGGTGCAACATATGCCCCCCTCTCCGTACCGCGGGCCGCTCGCGCTACTCGTATGAACGGTCGGTAAGACGGTCGGTAAGATGGTCACGGCACGGGCGCAACATTGTCCTCTCTCCGTACCGCGCGCCGCTCGCGCTGCTCGTATGGACGGTCGGTACACGGTCGGTAAAACGGTCGCGGTACGGGCGCAATATATGGCCCCCTCTCCGTACCGCGGGCCGCTCGCGCTGCTGGTATAGACGGTCGGTGAGACGGTCGGTAATACGGTCGGTAAGACGGCCACGGCACGGGTGCAACATATTGCCCCCTCCGTACCGCGGGCCGCTCGCGCTGCTCGTATGGACGGTCGGTAAGACGGTCGGCAAGGCGGTCACGGCACGGGCGCAACCTATGGGGCCCTCTTCGTACCGCGGGCCGCTCGCGCTGCTCGTACAGACGGTCGGTAAGACGGGCGGTAACACCAAGGTTATCATTGTTTCGGTCGCTATACGTTATATTCCTCATGTCCCTTCTATCCTTTCTATCCCTCCTAGTATATATCCCTTATATCCCTTCTATCCGCTATATCCTTTCTATCCGTTATATCCGTTATATCCCTAATACCCCTTATATATCCGTTGTGTCCCTTAAAAGGGGTCCCAAAGGGGTTAACTCCCACTCCTGGGAGCATCCAGGGGGGCACGTGTATATATATTTTCGAACGCCACACTCCTTGTTTCAAGGGCCCAGGCAGAGGGGGGGGGGGGTACTCCTTTGCTGTGTTTTTTCCTAGGTCGTGCGATCATTGACCACGCATCTCTTTCGAGGAAGGGGGGGTGTACTTCATTTTCATGCATGGCCGTAGTATGACCATAGACCGCCGCATCCCTCCAATACCGGGACGGAGCATGTTGGGTTTTCGAGGGGGGGGGGGGGTATACTAAAACGAAGTCTTTTTTGTTTTTTAAGACGTAATTTTCTCGATTCGTACAGAAATCCCCAATCAACGCTCCGATTTGCTTTTCAATTATCGCCTTTTTTTAAGTGTCTATTAATAATTATACATGGCGTCTGGTACAGTCCGATCAATCCGCGTTCTCCCCTGGAGCGTCTTTCTATCGGTTGTTAATGTTTCATGCCGAAAGGTTTGTGGTAAAATGATCGCGACAAATATAACCTAAATCATGGCATCATGCCTTTTTTAGTGTTAAGTCTGCGATGGACGAGCTATAATATTGGCCATTCTACATGCAACGTCCAGCTTAAATCTCAACCCCTCCTAGCCATACACATTATACGGTACCAGTTACTATATACAGCAGTGGTAGCCTCCGTTCCATAGGGATGTTTATCGCGCGGATTTGCACTGCTATATGAACGTGTCTGTGCAATAGTATGGGCTTGGAAGGTCGGTAAATACCTCAATATATAGGCAATTGGTCCTTTTTTTTCCTACGCTTGCTTGTGATTCTACATGCATGCTTAATAAACAGACCTGCAAGGGGATACTACTACTACTCTGTTTCTCGCCCAGTCTTCTATTAAATAACATCTATTTGCTTGTTGCGTCTCTCTAGGCCATTATTGACAATAATAGTATCATAATTATAATAGTAATTATAATAATAACAATGATCCAACAGAAAGAAGAAACACAGCAGCAGCAGCAGCAGCAGCAGCAGCAGACCTTCTTGATTGATTGGTTGGGTGGGTGCGTTGGGGTGCTGGGTACCGTTGAGTACATACATACAGTACATTGAACGAACGGTTTAATGTAACACAGTACCGGCCCTCTTGAAATCGGGCTCAGGCTGACTTTCTTATTGCGGGCGCGCGCGGAAGCACAATTTCTTATGCTGTGCTTTCTTATTTTGGCCACCCGAGAAGACACCTTCCCTAGTACTGCTGCACCAGCTCGGCTGCACAATGATTGGTGGCCAGGCACAGGAAGGGGTCACTTTCTTGGAGCTTATGCACTGACTATTACGGAGGACCATAGTAAATAGGACCATATTTTGTTAGTAAAAATAGGTAAACGTATAGTTTTCAGTGCGTACCGCAGGTAGGTCCTATTTACTAGGGTCCTCCGTAAATAGGCTGAAAGCTTTCTTAATTTGTTAAAAAAAAAATCAGGCTGACTTTCTTGTGGGTTTCTTCATTTGTTAAAAAAAACAGCGGGCCGGTACTACTGTATATATGCGAAGACAACAACAGCAGCAACGGACGGCAACAACACTGACTGTATCTGCCGCGCATTAATAATTGTTGTTGCCTCCCAGCCCTCGTCGCAGTCGACCTTCTTCCTTCTTCCCAACTGTGGGCTATGACCCTTTTTTTGGTTGGCCATATTATACAGTAGTACAGGACGCCTAGTGAGAAACAGGCTAACAAGAAAGCCAGGCTGAGGTTTGGAGAGAAAAAAATAAGAAATTCGGGAGTTGTGAACTTGAAATTAGTGTAGATATTGCCCTCTCTCAAATAAGAAAACCAGCCTGGGCCAGATTTTCTGTTTCTTAATAGGTGTCCTGTACTGTGTAGCCCATTGCTTCCCAACGTTAATTATCAACTACAGCAGTAGCAACCCCTTTTAACAACTGCACCAAGGTAAAGTATGTGGGGACTACATACTCATATTTTGTACTTGGAATGAGAGCGGGAGAAAAAGATAGCAGGGTAATAAGGGGAATGCACTACGTATTATTTATCGTATTGGGATAAGTTTGTCAAGTACTCAGGTATGGTTGACCCGTGTATGTGGATGGTATGTCTGAACCGAGCATGATATTATATGAGCTGCACATTTTGTCAGATGGCAAATGGAATAATATCAATGGTCAAAGGGTCGTCAGAATCCTGCTTGCCTCGAATTAAGGTATCATTGAAAATAGTACGCGTTATACTCCTATCGATATATGATACATGATACATACATACTCGTACACCAAAAATAGTATTCGAGTATTATTACACCAAGCGGACCAAAGAGAATCCCAATAATTATGGACTCCCGAGAGCCGGCGGGCGGAATAGTACCGGTACATGTCGGGCCGAAGATACATTATTGCGCCGTTCCGTTAAACGTGTTTTTTTGTGTTTTGACTATTAATATGAATACCTACGGGCCATTATGGAAGGGGGGGGGGTGTACTTCATTTCGTTCGTGGTCGCAGTCGTATGACCATACGAAGGGGTAATGCATCGTCATGCGAATAGGTGATACAAGGGCCCTCTTAAATGATTACTTACCAGTATGTAGATAGAGTACAGCAGTACAGGACACCTCATAATAAACAGGAAATATGGTCCAGGCTGAATTTCTTAGTTGAGAGAGGGTGCTCTTTTTCTACACTAAATTCAAGATAACTACTCCCGAATTCCTATGTTCCCCTAAATCTCAGCCTGGCTTTCTTAGTAGCCTGTTTCTTACTACTAGGTGTCCTGTATTGTAGTGGGCGTTTTACGAGTATTATTATTGCGGTTCACGGCAGCATACATTACACCGCCTTCCCTCCGCATGCTTTCCGCCCATTCCATATATGCTCGGCTAGGTCGAGTGGGCTGGTTCTCTCCCCACAGTCGTCGCAGAGCGTCTCGGTGCTGGTGGGCTCTGGGTCTGCCCCCCCTTCCAATTTCCGCGATTTTGGCCGACATGGGAAGACGCATGCATGTTGGTGTTGCTATATTAAGCCATTTAGAACTGCAACTCCCGTTAGGACAACTTGCTTGGAATTAGAGTGAAAAATATGTCCATGTATGCGCAGTGCAGCACTAAAAGGGTTAAATTGAGAACTGAAAAAAATGTCCGACACTAATTCCAAGTAATTTGTCCCCAAATTCGTGGAACCAGTTCTTAACCCCTTAAGAACCCCTCAAGAACTGGTCCCACATATTTGGGGACAAATTACTTGGAATTAGTGTCGGACATTTGTTTTTCAGTTCTGAATGGGTTAAGGGATTAAGGGAGCGGTGCACTATTATTACCACAGAATAACTGGTACCTTTTTAGGTTGAAGAATCGGCACGGACACTGGGTGTGCTGGATGTCGACGGGTAGAAAGGAAGGTTTAATGTGAAGAACGCACACACACACTTGCAATTTCCGCCCCAGGCTCCGCACTTGAGGGGCTCTATGGGGATCAATGTGCCACCTTATTATTATCATATTTGCCATCCGACAATGTGCAGCATGATCTTCAGCGTTGATCACTCATAAAATTCCCAAAAGCAGAAAACCACGGAAACCAAGGAAACCTTATTATTATTATATTTGCCATACGACAATGTGCAGCATGATGAGCTTCAACATTGGTCACTCATAACATGCCCGAAAGCACAGGGGTGGCGGTTTATTGTTCCGAGCTCCTCGCATGATGAGGTAGTAGCTCGATATCTCACCGGAATCATGACCTCGAACCACGTTTGTTTGTTCACGCAACCCGACCAAAATTTACCTATATATACTCAAGTATAATATAATATGTATGTGGGTAATATGTTGTATATGCGCTCATAAATATTCCTAAATCAATACCTGGTACCATTTTTTTTCCCCCTGGTACATACTAAATACTACGGTGCCTGTATTACGGGATTCCATAGTAAACACTAGTAAATAGGACGTCGTACGGTACACACAAAAACCTACCGGTATAAATTTACCATTTTTTACGAACAATATTTGGTCCTATTTACTATGGTCCTCGGTAATAGTAAAAGTTTCATACTACAGCAGTACAGGACACCTAATAAGAAACAGGAAATCTGGTCCAGGCTGGATTTCTTATTTGAGAGAGGGAGCTTTCTACACTAATTTCAAGATAACGAATACCGATTTTCTTATTTATCCTCTAAATATCAGCCTGGCTTTCATATTAGCCTGTTTCTTATTAGGTGTCCCGTACCGTATATGCCTGTAGTCGTGGTCACTTGAGGAGTATACTAATAGTCAGTGATAGTCACTAATACTGCCTCACGAGGCCGAAACTAACTGATACCCCTATATACGGTATACCTACCGCCGTGGGACGAGTTTGGTGTACCACTCATAGATAAATGGCTTGCAGAACTGCAAAATGTTTACCGCACTAATTCCTTAAGGAACAAACAAACGGTGCGCGCTGTATAATCGTCACCGTGTTATTGGGGGCATGGCGTCTGGTATCAAAACAAATTGGTGTCTGAGTTACAACGCAACAAAAGTAGTAAAGTAGTATCATATCCGAGTGCTTCTGGGACCTCATTCATGCTGCTCGTATTCAGTGCGCGACAGACAGCTGTTAAGAATCTGATGATTACGAATTTGAGACTCCTGAGATTTCGGGGGGGAAGACATAAGAACGCGACGTATTTTTGTACTGAACATAGTGTGGAACACACCCAGCTCTTCTTGCATAATAATTCGAGAGGCTGGCCAAAAGTAAGAGATCCTTAACCCCCCACGAATTTGGGGAGAAACTACTTGGAATTAGTGTGGAACATTTCTTTCAGTCCTGAATGGGTTAACACCTGCCACGTACTGCTGTCTTTCGTCCTGCCGACGACGCCACGTGTGATAAGACTGGGTGAGACACAGAGGATCCCCGTGCAGGTTTGTCTATTAAGCATCCTTGGTGTTACTCACTTTCCGTAGAGCCAAGCGTAGAAGAGAAGCAGCTTTATATGAATCCCCGAGCCAGATGACATCTGCCTCGGGATGGGCTCCAAGTATGGCCCGCAGACATTATAAATACCCCGAATACCGAATACGAATGCCATCCAAGTTATATGAAAACGGACCAATTACCTATGCAGAGTTAATTACCGGCCTTCCTAGCCCATACCATTACAGACGGTTGATAACGCCAATAAAGTTATCATTGTTTTTGTCGCTACTGCTGCTGTATCCCTTCTATCCCTTATATCCCTGATATATTATGATATATCCCTTAAAAGGGGCCCCAAAGGCGTGCGTTATGTGCAGGTTGCACCTGCAAAAGTTTTTGTGCAGGCTGTGTGTGGCCAATTTCATCCTTGCCCGTCGACCCAGACCAAGCCAACCCCAGACACACCCCTAACCCTAACCCTAACCCCTAACTCTAACCCGAACCCCAACCCCTTGGGGAGCGCGGGGTCGGCAGGGGCAGCCACGCGGCTCCGCCGCGTGTTTTGGTGGCGTTTTCCCAAAAAAAAACATGCGGCCCCTAACCCTAACCCTACCCCTAACCCTAACCCCAACCCCTTGGGGAGCACGAGGTCGGCAGGGGCAGCCACGCGGCTCCGCCGCGTGTTTTGGTGGCGTTTTCCCAAAAAAAAACATGCGGCCAGCCTCACACATTAAAACTAGCATCCTGCACAAAAACTTTTGCAGGTGCAACCTGCACACAGTACGCGTCGGCCCCAAAGGGGTTTCGTATAACTTGTGACGGCGGTTATAGCCCGATGCGCAATCCCATGGCCTAGGTTTACGCCGAAAAATATGTATTGTCAAAATAAACGATACCTGGTATACCAGGTATGTGTTAGCCAGTAGCCCAGTATGAATGTATGAATAATAGTTTCTCATTTGGGAGGCATCGTTAAGGCATTAGTCCGTTGGGCTATTACTGGTAGAAGGTCAACCAATTGCCTACCCAACCTAATCCTTATAACGCTCTCCCTCCCTGGAACGGACCGGATATACTTGTGACTTGTGACTTGTGACCAACCCGCGGTTCCTATTTATGGGGAGACCCAGAATAATTGTTTTCAGATTCTTGACATGAGGAATTTTCGCTTTTCTTTAAAAAGCGGTTTCATGGTGGTCGTGAGATTCGAACTCACGACCACTACAACAACCCATGCCCTGCCGTCGACGCCATTTGTTAACCCCATTCAGGACTCAAAAACTTATCCCACACTAATTTCAAGTAGTTTGTCCCCAAAAATGTGGGACCATTTCTTAAGGGGTTAAGCCATTAGTCCGTTGGGCTACTGGTAAATTACCTACCCAATCTAAGCTTTATAACAGCATATCTTAAGGGGCCCCCCTTTTAAGGTCAGGAATAGTTTGGCCAATAAGGGCTCCCACTTTGTCCCGAAATCAAAGTATATACCAGGTATATATATATTCATCCAGGTGTGTCTGTATTCTTCACACTAAACCGTCCTTTCTACCCGTCGATATCCAACACACCCAGTGTCTGTGCCGATTCTTCGTCCTAGGGAGATACCAGTTATGAGGTGGTCAGCAATATGCAGCGATTTTTTCATGAAGAAGGGGAACACAGCAGCCGTGATGAATGAATTCACTTCTGGTTAGATTTTGATTGAAATGCACAACAAGTCCATGTGACCGTTTTTAGATTTGATTGTTGAAGCTTCGGTTTATAGGATTCGGTATAAGATAAAGGCATTCAAAAGCCAGGCTGCATTATTATTGGTCAGTAGTGTTTATCAAGTGCGAAGATGTGAATGGCAAGATTAAAATAAGAGCTTCACACTGTCAGATGGCAAATGGAATACTATAGTAGTATCAGTATTATTCCAAACGATGCTTATATTTCGGAACATAGTGGACACTTGCTAAATACGATGATAGAGGCAGCACTTTTTGGCTGTTTTTGTTTCTGACTGACGAAAATCGTCGGACTTTCGTTATGGCGTTGCAGTAGTTTTCATTGCATACTTAGGGTCGTTCTTATCGAGCAACTTTTTTCCAAAATTTCCAAATATTTTTTTCGCGCAACTTTTAGGACTTTGTTATAAGGATTTACCCTGAGCTGGGTAATTGATCGGTCTTTTACCCCGATAGCTCAGCAGGAAACACCCTCACATTTGACGTCGTCGGCAGGACACGGGTTCGAATCTCACTTCGAACGTTTCTTTTTTCAGAAACGCTTGCGCGTGCGTCCCCAAAAGAACACGTCTCCCTGGTTCCCCAGGTATTGAAACGAAGCGGGTAGGTCAACGCACGGCCGTATACGGTACCGACGTCCCAAATATCCCGCCGTTCAGAGGGGGGGAGAGTGTTATAAGGATTTACCCTGAGCTGGGTAATTGATCGATCTTTTACCCCGATAGCTCAGCAGATAATACCCTCACAACTTCCATATTTTCCAAAAATATTTTCCAACTTTTGGAATGCTAAGCCTTCCAAATATTTTGCCCTCTGTAAAAATTCCAAATTTCCAAATAAATCCTGTTTTTTTCTTGATTTTCCTGTTTTTTTTTGCATTGTTTTTTGGAAATTTTGGAAAAAAGTTGCTCGATAAGAACGACCCTTTAGGCCATGGGATTGTTAATCAGGTATATAGCACTTTTACTTTCCATCAAAAACAAAAATTAGGTAAGGTATAGAGCTCCTCAAGTGACCGCCCTCAGAAAACACATGGTGCACCTGCATGCAGGCTACCGTAGCATGCGTCAAAAGTTAAAATCGAAAAAAAAAAAAAGTATTTTGGGTTCGACGTTCTGGACGAATTTGCTATAATAGCAGCGTTTTGTTTTTCAAAGAATTGTTTTACTTGGTTTTAGTTACACCCGCGCTGTGAAACCATCCCCAAAAAGCCCTGTGAAACCATCTCCAAAAAGGATACAGTGGAGTGTCAGATTATTTTTTTTTTAACATGCAGTCCTGTTAGGACCCAAGTTTGATGACGTGCCCTTCCTGGCCGAACCGTCGTCTCTTCGGACAGAGATGGCTCGGGGTCATGCCCTCCTGCTCTCTTTGCCCCTCCCTCCGGCCCTAACGAGCGTACCGCCGTGGACTTCGTTTCTCCCGGACTTCCTTGATTGCCTCATCAAGCAGCTGGGACCAAACCATCGTAGTCAAAAGACTTCGTTTCTCACGCGCTTTTCCTGTGACGCGTGCTACGATAGAGGCACACCAGGTATACCAAGGTATACCAAGGTATACCAAGGTATACCTTTTTTTGGCTGAAATGGTTTCTGAACGACCTAGTAAAGGCTCCTTAACCCAAAATCGTCGTGATTTTTCACTCTTCTCGTGTGTCGCACTATTTTTTTCGTTTTATACTTTAAGGCCACTCCACCCTCACATATATTAAAAAAATTAAAAAAAACAACAGCTGTGAGCTCGAGGATTTCGTCGAAGCTCATCTTTGCTAGCTGAGTGTATATATACGGGCAGTATCTTATCATCAAAGCCCGGGTCGTATCTTAACATCCCGACTGCCTCTCGGGGCAGCTCCATCTCTCCATCAACGAGGTATACTAAATAATGCCCCGATACATAATACGAAACCCCACAATACATGAAACCCCCAAGACCGGAAAACCTGTTGTATCAAGCTACCGCATGCCACGAACAGGGTTGTTCATAGGGTATGACACGAAGCACTTTTGTTTTCGCCTAAGAAACAGTTTTCGGGTGAAGGTGTAGAGCTCCTCAAGCCGACCCACCCTCAGAAAAAGAAACAGGATGGTGCACCTCTACCCCTACCATGCGTCCTGTCTTGTCTGAAGCAGCCCGCCTGTTGTGGTTCAAAAAGGACAGGGCCAACCGTGGCTGAGCTTCCACCTTTTTTTTTTTCTTCCCACGGCTGCGCGCGGCTCTGCTATGTGTATACTATAAGTATACCTTCGTCTTGTGTCCGTGGCGGCGTTGCTGTCCCTTCCATTATTGGGGATGCATGCTACGGTAGAGGTGCACCTGCATACAGGCCATGTTTTTCGCCTTCTGAGGGTGGTCACTTATTGAGGAGCGCTCTAAACCCCACCCAAAACCTGAGCTTGGAGGGAAAACAAAAGCGCTACACGTACGTACCCTATGAACAACCCTGCATCCTAAGGGCCCGTTTTAACGAAGAAAAGAAAATATCCAATTTGGAAAAACAAAAAAAAATCAAATCCGCTTTTCATTGGTCAACACGCGCACCAGCACCAAAGATTAGGATCTTGGGGGGGTGCTGGTGCGTGTGTTGACCAATGAAAAGCGAATTTGATATTTTTTAATCCCAAATTGAATTTATTTTATACTCGTTAATATGGGCCCTAACGAGACAAAACGAAACACTTGGAAACACAAACGAACTTGGAATTCCGACGATTTTGGGTTAACCCCTTAAGAACCGGTCCACCCGTTTTCGGATACGTTGTGCAGTTCTGAAAGGGTTAAGGAGAGCCCCGTCGTTCAGAATAAACGCTTCGGCCGAAAATTGATATGCCTCCTCTATCGCAGCACGCGTCTGATGGGAGGCTATTCGACTATTAATATAAAAGGACACACCCACCGTCATCAAGGGCCCGTGGCTATACACCACCGCGCTTCTGAAAACACAAACACAGGCCGCCGTGGATCACAGTTTTCAATCAACCGAAGACCCTGCACCCAGCCAGCCAGCCAGTCACCCACCCACCCACAACCCACCCACCCTCCCAGCGACCAGCCGCCGCCGCCGCCCCTGCCGCCGCCACCCTTGTGCCACCGCTGTGCACGGCAACAGAACACCCCTCCAGCGACCAGCCGTCGCCCTCGCCGCCACTACAAAACAGGCCCCTTCATCTCGTATAGGGATAGAGCGATAGGTCCGTCCCGGCCCGCCCCGCCCTCCCGCCCGCCTGCTCCGTCGACTCTGTTTATGCATGCAGCAGATGGCCGGGCCCCTCCCGGGCCCTTGCACATTGCAGGGTGCGAAAACCTCGTTGTGGAGACATTGAACAATCAATGCAGCACACCGCCGCTATATAGGCGTATACCGAATTGAGAGGGGTTTCGACACCTTGCGGGGCTTGCTTATCATACGTTGTTCGATATATCTCCACATACATGGGTTTTTTTACGCCCGCCCGCGTTGTGCAGGCGGGGGGGGGGGGAGGCGACTCATTTGTTGCTTTCGCCTTTTTAGTCGTTTGATCATTGACCACGCCACCCCGCGCCTTTCACAGCGGCGGGGGGGGGGGGGGGGGGGTTCCTTCATTTTCATGCATGGCCGTAGTCGTATGACCATAGACCCTCGCATCCCTACAATGCCGGGACGGAGCACGTTGGGTTTTGACCAACCAAGTAGACATTGCACCAAGCGGGAAGCGCCGTAAGGTATTGGGCGAGTGGCATGGGGGGTGAGCTGCAACCTGTTAAGAACCGCTTGTGAGGCGGACTTGCATAATGACAGCTTCAACGAGTTGATTTCATTTCCGGTGTGGCCACGTCCGGAGACAGCAATGGGAGTACTATGTAACGGCCGTGTGGGTGCCTTACCATAAACACTACGTTATACGATCATTCCCCTTGTGCGGAGTATAAAGGTTCGGGGGGGGGCAAACTCATTTGTTGCTTGCCGTAGTCGTTTGACCATTGACCACGCACCCCTTTCGAGACAGGGGGGGGGGCGCCAGTCCACCTGTGTTGCTGTAGCGTACCGATTCCGTCAGCCTCTGCCGTGAGCAAGCCCGCTGGGTCCTTGCTGCGTTGGGGTTTCTGCATGAGGGGGCTCTCCTTAATCCAAACTCGTCGAAATGCCGTTATGTTTTTTCAAATATGTTTTTTTTTTTCTGTACCTAGGCCATGGGATTGTTCATCAAAATCTGACTGATAGTACTACTGTCTTACTAATAGTACTAATGACGTAATAAGGGTACTATTAATAATGACTTACTAATAGTACTAATGGCTTAAAATGAATAGTAACACTAATGACTTACAAATGGTACTATAGACATACCAACAGTACAATGACCTACTAATAGTACAAATGACTCACTAATAGTGCTACAATGCCTCAATTATAAATCCCTTTAGGGTTTAGTTTCTGTTTCGGCTCAGAAATACCTCTATCTTTTCTTGATCGTGGTTTTCTGACCGTGATTTTCTGAACGTGGTTTTCTGTCGCCGTTTTTTTGTCCGCTTTTCGCCGCCGGGCGAACATCCGACCTCAAGCAAGCCGCGACAAGCCGCGACCGCGCACTCGCGGCGGTGCCTTCGCACGGGTCACCCCCCGCTCCCCGGGAAGTCTCGTAGGTCTGCTCGGTAAGCTCGGTGAGGAATCCCGCTCCCCGTCCAAAATGCCGTATTCATTCAAGGAGAATTTCCGAAGCAAAAGGTGTTGATTATTCGTTTCACGCTTGATTTCGCAGTACATGATTTGTACGAATAATCATCACCAAACCTTGATTATTCGACATAATTCTATTTTTTCTGAATCTTGATTATAATCATAACTCATTGTGACTGTCTTTCCGTATAAATCTGCTCGTCTTGTGCTCCTTCCTGTGTACTGTTTTCCCCGAGAGCTCGCTCGGTGTTTGTAAATAGTTTGTAGCTGACAGAAAGTCTGCTGGCTAAAGTTTCGTGAGCATCTACGAGTAGCTGTGCCTGATTTTTGTCTTGACAAAATCTGTCTTGACCCATCGGCTAGACACGACCACGAGAGTCGGCGATCGCTGGCGTCTAGAGGGGGGGTTGGGAGGGGCTGTGGCTTATTCCCTGAGCTCCTCACCTTTCAGGAGTTCATGGTATATATACCTCGCCAGAATGTTTTTTAGCGCAAAACCCGACTAACATTTTCCATACGCTACGTATATACCATAGACCATAAAACAAACACACACCACCAGCAGTGCTATCATACGAAGTATACTATTAATTACCGGTAGTTTCTCGCTTGAGGCCTCCCAACCGTGGTCGAAAAAGTTTGCCTCGAAAGGCGAGGACTAACCGCAACCCCTATATGACCTACCGTGGGATGAGTCAAACGTTGGCTTATCTCTTCGAACCAACAAAACACATACTACTGCACGTAATTACTTTCCAAAGGTCGCGTCATGAGAGTCCGACTCTAGGCCATCGGGACTCAGCCCATGGACTCGCGAGTCCGAGTCCTCTTGGAATCCTGTGACTCCCACAAGGGTATACCAAGAAGCTGAAATGGCTGAGCGAGTCCCTCTGCAAGTATACCGCGCCAAACGGTAACGAACAGAAAACACGTTTGCTGTGTGTTTCGTTATCTCCCTTTTTAAAAGCATGCTAAAATTATCGTCAGAGTCCAGAGTCCGAGTCATCGGCGGGACTCAGTCGTCATTTGACTCGCGAATCCGAGTCCTTGGAGTACTGATGAGTTCTGAGGGTACCAGGAGCTGAAATTACTGATTCCTCGCGAGTCCCATTAAGGGCACCAGAAGCTGAAATTACTGAGTCCGAGAGTCCCAAGGGTATACCAAAAGCTGAAATGACGGCCTTCACGCAGCCGTCACCAACGCGTCACAAAAAAACGCAAGCCCGCCAGGCAGAGAACGCCCACGCTAGCGTGGGCGTACGAAGCCAAGCGAAACAATCTCTCTGAATGACTGCACCATAGAGCTGTACCCGTTCCGTCTACATATACTACACCCGGGTACCCGACGGGGTATTACCCGGACCTGGCACTACCCGTTCGGGTACACGGGTACGACCTACTCATTACCCACTGGGCATTTGAAACCGTGTACCCGACATGAACGGGTAGTACCCTGGTACCCGGATAAGACGTATCGATACTACGTATCGCATATATCGTAATATACGCCCAAGAAACACGACATATCACATGACGACACGGCAAACCAAGAAAGAAAAAAACCGGGAGGAGAGGGGAGAGCGAACACAAAACACATGGAAGATCGTGTCATCTCATCAATACACAAGATCCATACCGTTCATTGTTATGTTTTCTCCGCTCTTTTCTGTGCGCGTGCTGCGCTGTTACGTCCTCAAACAGCTCTCTATGTTGTCCGGATACCCGGGTATCCGCATTCGGGTACGTGTGCCTTAAAAAACGGGCACCCACCCGGCCACGGGTACGGGTAATATACCTGAAACAGTCCGGGTACCCATTTGCAACAGGTACCCGACGGGGTACGAGTACAACTCTAGACTCCATATTTCCCGTCTGGACCTACACGTTTCTACCTTCTGCGACTACACCCTTTTCACCAAAGCCGTCTGAACCCACACCTACCTATTACGCGAGCGCACAACATTTCGCGTGAGCAGAAGCCCCCCCCCGCCGCACGTGGGTACGCTCGTTTGTTTGTCGATCACAGACGCCCTGGTTTCACGTATTTGGTTCTTCAGTTCGTGTTATAAACCAAAGCCTAACTCGTGGCTTGTTTTTTTCACGTAGACTAGAGGGGAGACGGCAAAGAGCCACGACCTTTGAAGAACAAAACACAAGTTGCGCCACGTCGCGCCCCGAAGATCCTCGATATCAAACGTTTCAAAGTTGCGCATGCGTACAGATGCCTAGCTAGGTATTGGGAAAACAAAAGCACAGCAAGCTACGAAGGGTCTCAATAACAAATGTTCCAGCGAAAAAGCGTACGAAGCACACCTTATACCTACTGCTGTGGGCCGCTGAAGAACAAAACACAAGTTACGCCATGGTGCCCGAAACTTTCTCGGTAGCGAATGTTCAATAGGGCATTACGCACCTATTAATAGAAGAGCCGGAAACAAGCCACTTGAACACACATCGTAATGGCACCAACGGGCGCCGAACAAGGTATGAGCTAAGGGCCTTTGTTACGGGAGAGTTTTTTTTTCCCCTCCAAATTTTCCACTTTATTTTTTTTCCAAGAAAAACAGGAAATATTTCCGGATTTTGGAAATTTTACAGGGGGCAGAAAATGTCACCAGCAGGAGAGTTAAATTTCAACAAATATAAAGGAGAAAAAAAAAACTCAGGTAAATATGGAAAACAAAAAAAAACAAATGCACGGAAAAAAAAAACATGGAAAATATGGAAATTTAGTAGGACAAAAAAAGAGCCCTTCAACAAGAACGGCCCTACAGATTCCCACGTAAGAACATGTTTCGCATTACATTTCCACGAAAAGTGCCGGGGCGGGCATTAGCCAATAAATTGCAACCTTTTCTACTGTATATCACACCCCGGTTGCCGCCCGCTATCGTACGGCTTGCAGCCTACCAAGGCGGGGTCACAACTCCCGTCCAAGACGCAACGGCCTTATGCCGAACGCCCACTGCTGTGGGAGCCCTTACTCCGAACACCCACTGCCGTCGGAGCGCAGGGACTGGCTTGACTGACTGCTTTCGACAGCAGTGTGCCACATACACACCGGCGAAACTACCGAGCCGGGCCGAAACCAGCTGTTAACTTAGATTTTAGATCCGTTGCTCTCAGGACCTTGTATAATATAAATACGGCGGGAGGCGACGCTCTTGCCGACGCACTCCTTCACAAGAGGGCGCATGCCTTGAGGGCGATGCAAAACGGGGTGCACATGGGTACTGCACCCTTAGGGAGGGCCGCCTGGCCTCCAAGCAGGCACGCAGCCCCACCGCTGTGAAAAATGCAGGGGCTGCTGCGATAGTGATACTATCGAGCCCAGCTCAAGCCAGCCGTCTACTTTTATTTGTGTTCCCTTGCCCAGGTAGTAGCAGGGACGGCGAGCTTGGCGAGACACTCCTTCCTGACAGGGTGCTCGGTCTTGCAGACGATTCCAACGGGGTCCACATGGGTTCTGTCCCCTGATGAACGGCCACATGACGTGCAAGTAGACCGGCAGCCCCCCCCCCCCCTACTGCGAAAGCACAAGGGTTGTTGCAGCTGCAACAGCAGTGCTGCTTGCTGTCGATCCCGAGCCGAAACCACTTTTTTTTGCCTTGTTTCTATTTTGACCCGCGATGCTCATGCACTAGTGCCGACGGCGAACTTGGTGACGTACTCCTTCCTGCGTGGGTGCTCGTCTTGCGGACGGTTCAGAGGGGTCCACACAGGGGGCCCGATAAACAGGCGCATCGCCTGCGGGCACAGGGAGGGGTCAAGCAAGGGTAGAAGGTGGCGGACATTCAGCGAAATACACTGTGTTCTTGCACAGTCATTTGACCATTGACCACGCATCCCTTCCGAGACGGAGCAAAGGGGGGAAGGGGGGGGGGGGCATGACGATAACGGACGAACTGACAGTGCACGCGCACATCGACCTGCCACCCTAGAGCGCGCGCCGCCGCCGCCTCTGCTGGCACCTTAATGTAGTTGGTGTCGTCGAGGGTGAAGCGGTGGTAGATGCCGGCGGGGAGAGTGATCATGTCGCCCTTGCCCATCCTGATTCTGACCCAGCGCTCGTCGCCCGCCCTTACGTCGAAGTAACCGGCGCCTGGATCACGAGACAGCGGAAACAGGCGGGCGAGAGGTCATCGCGCTAGCAATAGTTTTTTTTTTTTGTCCATCCCATTTAGTATATTCACCCTTCCTTTCTCCTTCCTGGTCGTAACTCAGATCCAGGGTCACAAAGTAGGCTCTTCTCCCTCCCCCCCCACTACGGTTCTTGCCTTTTGTTTTTCGCGAGGGGTTTTCAGCACATTCTTCCCTCGTCGACTTGCGTCGGATTCCGCCTACCCACGCCACGAAGGCGCTCTCAGCAATTGGTTCCTTTATATTTTTTCAAATAAAGTAAAAATCTCACCACGGTGGGATTCGAACTTGGGGACCAATGATAGTAGCCTTTGAAGCTGACCACTACTCTGCCAGGGCGAGTGCAACCATACCACTCCTAAAAAAGCCCCGATATTCACATATTTGCCTGTTCAATTATCTGCTGAAACGACCGCACAGGACACCCCTAGCCCCCGGTTCGGGTCTAGTGCAAAATCGATGGGTTTCGACAAATCAGCAAGAGAAGCGGGCGGCGTGTGCACCTCACGTTTCGCTTCGCGTTCAGTACAAGCAAGGCCTGCCTGTTCGGCAAAACCCCTACGTGCTCCGTCCCGGCATTGTAGAGATGCGAGGGTCTATGGTCATACGACTACGGCCATGCATGACACGAGTACCCCCCCCCTCGTACAAGCAATGTCTGCCTGGTTGGTGAAAACCCAACGTGCTCCGTCCCGGCATTGTAGAGATGCAAGGGTTTATGGCCATACGACTACGGTCATGCACCACATGAGTACCCCCCCCCCCCTCTTGCTCCGTCTCGAAAGGGATGCGTGGTCAATGGTCAAATGACTAAGGCAAGCAACAAATGAGTACGCCCCCCCCCCCCCCCCCCCCCCCCCATCTCCGATGATTGACACGGGGGGTCGTCGTCCAGGATGTAGCTTGCTCACCGTCATACCACCCCTCCCCCACGTAATAGGGTCTATGGTCATACGACTACGGCCGTGCACGACATGAGTACCCCCCCCCCCAAGGTAATGAGAGCCCAACTGTTGGAGGTGTCTCTATTCGGAGGAGGAGGCGGTGCTCCGTCTCGAAAGGGATGGGTGGTCAACGGTCAAATGACTTAAGGCAAGCAACAATTGAGTACCCCCCTCTTGCTCCGTCTCGAAAGGGATGCGTGGTCAACGGTCAAATGACTTAAGGCAAGCAAAAATTGAGTACCCCCCTCTTGCTCCGTCTCGAAAGGGATGCGTGGTCAATAGACAAATGACTATGGCAAGAAACACAACTGAGTACGCCCCACCCCCCCCCCTCCCGCCTCCGATGATCGACAAGGGACACCTTCTAGGATGTAGCGGATTTCCTCGTCAGAGTGCATGTGCTCTTCGAAGAACGACTTGATCTTTTCCTCGTAGTTTGCCAGCTTGTCCGGCGAGACGGTGATGATGTCCTTCACAGCAGTAGAAAGAGAGACACAGAGAGGGAATGTCCGAATTTGTTGCGGGAAAAGGGTCATAAACCCCTTAAGAACTGGTCCCACGTATTTGGGGACAAAGTACTTGGAATGAGTGTGGGGTATTTTTTTTTCAGTTCTGATTGGGTTAAGACATGTCGGACACAAAAAACAAAAATGAGCGATACTGCTGTAGGTCATGAGGGCGGCCTCTGCGCCAAGTGAGAGGAAGTCAGGTTGGAGCTAAGGAGGTAACTGCTGCTGCGAGTTTTATTGCGAACCCCTTATAACCCCTTGTGAACTGGTCCCACGAATTTGGGACAAACTACTTAGAATTACGAGTGTAGGGTAATTTTTTCAGTTTTTTGGAGGGGTTAAGAACCGGTCCCACGATATTTGGCGATAAAATGACTTGGAATTAGTGTGGGGCAAGGTTTTGCAGTTCTGAAAGGGCTCCTACGTTTCGCCATTAAACAGCTGTAAAAAAACCCCATCAGTAATGCAGCTTTCGACCGGTCGGCTCGTTTTCCACGCTGCTGCAACAGTAGTACAGCAGTGCTTCGAACAGGCAGTGCCGCAACAACGTTGTGTGGTTGCCCTGTTGCTAGGAAACTTGGTGCTCTGGTGCTTGTTGTAGGGTTCTAACTCGATTCAAAACGGTCGGCAGATGTTTTTAGTCGGGAAACCGAAATCACCACCATGACACGGCAGTACTAAACCAAGAAACAAGCGCGCCTGGTACCCTGCTGATTTTGCGTGTGCAGGGAAGCTCTAGCTCAGGCTGTCGGACACATTGGTTGGGTACCACCAGTGCAGCCCCGTGGGCTCTTACCCTTCTGCTGCCATGCATCGAGTTTCTACCTTCCAGGTATAAAATATAGAAGAAAAAACGTGGCCGTTTCTGCCACCGCACACGCCACGCACACCCACCCGATCATGTTGCAACCATGTTCGACGACATGGCTACATTAAAATGAAAGCCTTTAGAAGGCCATAAATTAAAAGAATATGTTGTTTATATATATTGAAATAAAAATGGGAATTGGAAATTATACCCCATGTGGTAAATCTCTTGGAGAAGCATGGATGAAAACATGGTAGTAAACATGGTTGAAAGCATGGCAGAAGCACGCAAGGCACAGCAATCGCAATACCCTGTGCAAGGCTCAGGTGTCGCGTCCTCGAAACCACCGCTAGTGTCATTGTCGAAAGGGCACGTGTGCGGTATGGTATGTACGCGGCATCCCCTTGCGGGTGCACGATGCTGCTGTACACAATATACTGCTGTACGAGGTACTGCTAGGTACAGTTTCGGGGCAACAACGTACTGGTACGAGTAGGTGAAGTGTTTACGGTTTACTGCACAGGTGGTGTTGACGCGACATATCTCCGTGCTGTTCAACGACACCAAGCGTTTCCAGGTGCGGCATAATTCGCTTAGCGCTGTCTTTCCCGACCTGTTATTGCACACAGGGCTGCCTGGTGCCGCTGTTGCGGTGGCTACCTCCCGGCCAAAATCGCTCCGAACGCGAAGACGAGACGTTCGTCGTTTCTGGCCATTGCTGTACATGATGCTGTACGGGGTTATTGCTGTACACGGTACTACTGCTGTACAATGTACAGTAGACGGTACTGATGTACACGTACGAGTAAGTGGTACGAGTGCTATTGGTTCGGTACTACTGCTGAAGGCTGTACACGGTAGTTCACATGCTGCATGGCAATTTTGTACTACTTACTGATGTACATGGTACTACTACTACTACGCTACTGCTGCCACTGCTACAACTGCTACTGCTACAACTGCTGCTACTGCTACTGCTACTGCTGCTACTGCTACTATACTGCTACTGCTACTGCTACTGCTACTGCTACTGCTACTACTACTACTACTACTACTACTACTACCACTACTGCTGTACTCGTACAGCAGTACTGCAGCTGTAAACCGTGCACGAGGTACTGATGTACACAACACGGACTGTGCACGGCGCCACTGCACACGGTGGAGGTACTGATGTACACCGCTGTACCTTGTACGAGTAGCCGCGCTCCTGCCGAATTTTTTCCAGGTCCGGGTCTTTCTCGAACATGTCCGCATCCAACTCCCAGTGCAACACGCCTGAGAGAGGCGATATACGGCAGTATGCAAAAAACACCGGCGTCAGCTTTGATTGAAAATTGCGCGAACATGGGACCGCCTTCGACCTACGCTGATGTACTGCTGTACATTCTACAGCAGTATATTTGCCGTCACGAGATGTTGTGCACGAGAAAAATCATAAAACATCGCACCTGGCAAACATATGCGTAAGAGCTGTGCCATACACATCCCACCTGGGAAACACGATCTAGCTCTTACAGATCGTCTAAAGCAGGGAGGGACCTACCTATCCGCCCCGAAAAATCTGCACCATCTGGTCCGTATGTGCCCCATGTGTGGAACCAACATTGTCAACGCGCTCTGGGCTTTTACATCAACAGTCGCAAGACTCGAAGCAGTATTTGTTAAAAAACTAAAAACAGCAGCTGTGAGATCGAGGGTTTCGTCGAAACTCATCTATCTTTGCAAGCTTGTGTGTGCGATACTTCGATCACGCGTGTATGTAAGGATTAGTACGGGGTTTCTGTGTCCTCATGCGGGATATACATCCTGTATATGAAAACAAAATCTAAAGCTGCAGTATTCAGGGAGTGTGTGTATCTTATCTTTGAAAAAATAACGGTTTGCACGTAACTTTGCCACGACTAGGAAATAGTACACCTTCGATTTTAGCTTCACCAATAGCTTCGCGCTCCAGCCAGTCGAAAAAACGGCGGCGGCGGCGGGGTGTGTACTTATGTCGTGCATCGCCGTAGTCGTATGACCATAGACCCTCGCATCCCTACAATGCCGGGACGGAGCACGTTGGGTTTTCACCGACAGACATTGCTGACACCAGGTGCGAAGCGCCGTGAGGTGTTGGGCGAGTCGCATGAAGGGCAAGCTGAAACCCGCTAAGAGCCGCTTGTGAGGCGGAGTTGCGTATGGAGGGGGGGGGGAGGAGTATGTACACCAATTCAATCCCGAATACGAAGGCCATCCAAGTAATACTAAAACGGACCAATTACCTATCCTGAGGCAATTGCCGGAAACCAAGCCCATACTATTACATCTTGTGGCAGGGAGAGACCCGTATAGTCGGCATGATCTAGCACATGTTTCCTTGGTTGGAGCTGTACTGTACAGGTCCCGCACGACACCTCATAACGGCAGGTTGGGATCTACACGACCTAGATAATTATATATATGTAGATGATCTGTAGATGATCTATCCGAGGTGCGAAACGGGGGTAACAGTCTATCCGTTAGACAACAAATAATAAGGCTGCACCAAGACCGCAACAGAGAAAATGAGGCTGCACCAAGACCTGTACACCCCGCAGGCGTGTACGACCGACCGACCGACATATGGAGACCGTCGACTGAATCGTCCCAATTACCCCGGCGTTAATGAGGGTGGGATACATATCCTGCAAACAGTAGGCAGGGCTGCGAGCTAGCGAGACTGAAGCCACCAGTTTGTTGCTTTTGTAGTTGGACGACAGTACGCGACAGATGCTACGAGTCTCTTATTTTTGGCCAGCCTGGAATTATTATATAAGACTGGGTGTGTTCCACACTATTTTCAGTTCAAAGAGGTCGCATTCTTATTTTCCTCGCCAAAACCTCAGTCTCAAGTTCCTGTCGCGTACTGTCGAAGTGCTGGATGTAGACGGGATAGAAATAACGGGTTCATGTGAACAACACACACATATACGAGGTTAGCCGTTTTTTTTAAGGTGCCACGCAACTGCCGACTGGATCGTCCCAACCATTCCGCCGTTCAGAGCGGGGGATACACATCTACGGTAGTAGGCAGTAGGCAGGGATCTGTCGGTACGACCGAAAATACCGATTATTTCGGGAGAATATACTACTGTAGGTAGTAAATAGAACCAAATATTGTTAGTAAAAAAAAATAGGTAAATATATACCTAAGGGACCTGAGAAATCAGGAGTTTGGGATCGTAAAAAGGGGTATAAATTAATCTGGGAAATCAGAAGTTTGGGTTGATCATCCTAATATCTTAACTTAGCATCGGGGATCATATGCACCTGGAATCTCTCGTTAGACAAACGAATCAGGCGTTGGGGGGGAAATCGATCGTTTCGCTATGCCTCAAGGAATGCCCACACCGAGAAACAGTGTAATCCGTTGTACAGAGTTTTCGGAGTTTCGTATAGACCGTAGTATCGAGATATCTCCGTGCGTGACGGGATTTACTCGATATTTATATATAGGTAGCATTTATCGACGACACTTGGGCGACAATATCTCGCATTCACAAAAATGTAACATGTGCAAACGCGCAAACGCGCTGCAGACTCGTACGAGAGCATTGTGCCAAATTTGAAGTTATAATGAGACGCGCGAGCGCGAAGCACGAGCCATTTTTTTCATGGTTTTCTCAGGGAAAAAAAACCTCTTTATAGAGGGTCGTACGAGGGTAGGGTGCTTCGAAATACTGTCTGTGTGTACGAGTATCAACACTTGTTTCGGCCACATTTGTACACTGCACTCAACGTATATGGCACCAACGCCAGTCCCGTCTGACCACAGCAACGTCTGGGCCGTGTCCCTAAGACATGCTGCAGGTGGTATTGTCAGACCCACCCTCCTACTGATGAGGGGACGAAGAAGCTCTGCTGTAGATGTCGTACAACGGGAGTAGTGGTGACACCTGCAACGAGAAAATTTGTTTTTGGACACGTGTCAGGTAAAGATTTTTCGTTTTCAACGTACGCCGAATATCGATATCCCGTTGGGGAACCAGGTGACACACGACAAATTAAGTACGTGTACAGCGGGTTCAAGGGTTAGACCGACAGGCCGAGCGTACAGCGACGCCGACCCTGGCCTCGCGTGTCGTACCGCTGCTGCTGCTGTTGCTGCTGTTCCGCTGCTGTTGTTGTTGCCGACGTCACGGCTGCTGCTGATGTATGCTGTATGCTGCCGATATATATTTCTTAAAAAAAAAAGAACCCAAACGGCACGTATACGTAAATGTTCAATGTTCGTTCGTGTTGGTACAGCACAATCAGTATTCGCCCAGCATGATGATGCATCGCATATTTGTCTACTGCAGGTACTGAGGCCGCGCCTCATTACGTACCACCAATCACTATTAGTAGCAATATGGTCCGATGAGTGCAAAAATGCCGATCGAATGAAAATATATACCTGGTACAAAAATAGTGTATTTTCAGGCGCCTGTGAGGGTATAGTACCGTGCAGGCGAGCTGCGCTTGGCACCCTGTGACAGGTGACAGGTGGTGTGCCTGGGGGTCAGGGTGGCTGGTGGGCCTCCGGCGGCTCCTGCGGAGGACTGAATATATTTCTGCACCTTGTGGGGGTGGGAGCAGGGTGACAAATGGGAAGGGCCCACCACGGGCTCGAAGTACCACAACCGGGAACCGGGTGCCAATCGCAGCAGGGGTCGCCTGCACTCTGATATTTTTCATCAGGCGGCCGCAAATCTCTGCCTAGTCCCTCCTGGCCTGCCCCGCCTTGGGGTGGGCCGAGGAACCCCGCCAGGACCCGCATCCGTCTAGCGGCACACTCAAGCGAGCCTCGGGCTTGGTGGAGAGGGAACCCTGCGCGGTCTGGCTGGCGAACCTGTCGCCGTAAAGACCGCGCGGGGTGGTGGTNTACAGTACAGTACAGTACAGTACAGTACAGTACAGTACAGTACAGTACAGTACAGTACAGTACAGTACAGTACAGTACAGTACAGTACAGTACAGTACAGTACAGTACAGTACAGTACAGTACAGTACAGTACAGTACAGTACAGTACAGTACAGTACAGTACAGTACAGTACAGTACAGTACAGTACAGTACAGTACAGTACAGTACAGTACAGTACAGTACAGTACAGTACAGTACAGTACAGTACAGTACAGTACAGTACAGTACAGTACAGTACAGTACAGTACAGTACAGTACAGTACAGTACAGTACAGTACAGTACAGTACAGTACAGTACAGTACAGTACAGTACAGTACAGTACAGTACAGTACAGTACAGTACAGTACAGTACAGTACAGTACAGTACAGTACAGTACAGTACAGTACAGTACAGTACAGTACAGTACAGTACAGTACAGTACAGTACAGTACAGTACAGTACAGTACAGTACAGTACAGTACAGTACAGTACAGTACAGTACAGTACAGTACAGTACAGTACAGTACAGTACAGTACAGTACAGTACAGTACAGTACAGTACAGTACAGTACAGTACAGTACAGTACAGTACAGTACAGTACAGTACAGTACAGTACAGTACAGTACAGTACAGTACAGTACAGTACAGTACAGTACAGTACAGTACAGTACAGTACAGTACAGTACAGTACAGTACAGTACAGTACAGTACAGTACAGTACAGTACAGTACAGTACAGTACAGTACAGTACAGTACAGTACAGTACAGTACAGTACAGTACAGTACAGTACAGTACAGTACAGTACAGTACAGTACAGTACAGTACAGTACAGTACAGTACAGTACAGTACAGTACAGTACAGTACAGTACAGTACAGTACAGTACAGTACAGTACAGTACAGTACAGTACAGTACAGTACAGTACAGTACAGTACAGTACAGTACAGTACAGTACAGTACAGTACAGTACAGTACAGTACAGTACAGTACAGTACAGTACAGTACAGTACAGTACAGTACAGTACAGTACAGTACAGTACAGTACAGTACAGTACAGTACAGTACAGTACAGTACAGTACAGTACAGTACAGTACAGTACAGTACAGTACAGTACAGTACAGTACAGTACAGTACAGTACAGTACAGTACAGTACAGTACAGTACAGTACAGTACAGTACAGTACAGTACAGTACAGTACAGTACAGTACAGTACAGTACAGTACAGTACAGTACAGTACAGTACAGTACAGTACAGTACAGTACAGTACAGTACAGTACAGTACAGTACAGTACAGTACAGTACAGTACAGTACAGTACAGTACAGTACAGTACAGTACAGTACAGTACAGTACAGTACAGTACAGTACAGTACAGTACAGTACAGTACAGTACAGTACAGTACAGTACAGTACAGTACAGTACAGTACAGTACAGTACAGTACAGTACAGTACAGTACAGTACAGTACAGTACAGTACAGTACAGTACAGTACAGTACAGTACAGTACAGTACAGTACAGTACAGTACAGTACAGTACAGTACAGTACAGTACAGTACAGTACAGTACAGTACAGTACAGTACAGTACAGTACAGTACAGTACAGTACAGTACAGTACAGTACAGTACAGTACAGTACAGTACAGTACAGTACAGTACAGTACAGTACAGTACAGTACAGTACAGTACAGTACAGTACAGTACAGTACAGTACAGTACAGTACAGTACAGTACAGTACAGTACAGTACAGTACAGTACAGTACAGTACAGTACAGTACAGTACAGTACAGTACAGTACAGTACAGTACAGTACAGTACAGTACAGTACAGTACAGTACAGTACAGTACAGTACAGTACAGTACAGTACAGTACAGTACAGTACAGTACAGTACAGTACAGTACAGTACAGTACAGTACAGTACAGTACAGTACAGTACAGTACAGTACAGTACAGTACAGTACAGTACAGTACAGTACAGTACAGTACAGTACAGTACAGTACAGTACAGTACAGTACAGTACAGTACAGTACAGTACAGTACAGTACAGTACAGTACAGTACAGTACAGTACAGTACAGTACAGTACAGTACAGTACAGTACAGTACAGTACAGTACAGTACAGTACAGTACAGTACAGTACAGTACAGTACAGTACAGTACAGTACAGTACAGTACAGTACAGTACAGTACAGTACAGTACAGTACAGTACAGTACAGTACAGTACAGTACAGTACAGTACAGTACAGTACAGTACAGTACAGTACAGTACAGTACAGTACAGTACAGTACAGTACAGTACAGTACAGTACAGTACAGTACAGTACAGTACAGTACAGTACAGTACAGTACAGTACAGTACAGTACAGTACAGTACAGTACAGTACAGTACAGTACAGTACAGTACAGTACAGTACAGTACAGTACAGTACAGTACAGTACAGTACAGTACAGTACAGTACAGTACAGTACAGTACAGTACAGTACAGTACAGTACAGTACAGTACAGTACAGTACAGTACAGTACAGTACAGTACAGTACAGTACAGTACAGTACAGTACAGTACAGTACAGTACAGTACAGTACAGTACAGTACAGTACAGTACAGTACAGTACAGTACAGTACAGTACAGTACAGTACAGTACAGTACAGTACAGTACAGTACAGTACAGTACAGTACAGTACAGTACAGTACAGTACAGTACAGTACAGTACAGTACAGTACAGTACAGTACAGTACAGTACAGTACAGTACAGTACAGTACAGTACAGTACAGTACAGTACAGTACAGTACAGTACAGTACAGTACAGTACAGTACAGTACAGTACAGTACAGTACAGTACAGTACAGTACAGTACAGTACAGTACAGTACAGTACAGTACAGTACAGTACAGTACAGTACAGTACAGTACAGTACAGTACAGTACAGTACAGTACAGTACAGTACAGTACAGTACAGTACAGTACAGTACAGTACAGTACAGTACAGTACAGTACAGTACAGTACAGTACAGTACAGTACAGTACAGTACAGTACAGTACAGTACAGTACAGTACAGTACAGTACAGTACAGTACAGTACAGTACAGTACAGTACAGTACAGTACAGTACAGTACAGTACAGTACAGTACAGTACAGTACAGTACAGTACAGTACAGTACAGTACAGTACAGTACAGTACAGTACAGTACAGTACAGTACAGTACAGTACAGTACAGTACAGTACAGTACAGTACAGTACAGTACAGTACAGTACAGTACAGTACAGTACAGTACAGTACAGTACAGTACAGTACAGTACAGTACAGTACAGTACAGTACAGTACAGTACAGTACAGTACAGTACAGTACAGTACAGTACAGTACAGTACAGTACAGTACAGTACAGTACAGTACAGTACAGTACAGTACAGTACAGTACAGTACAGTACAGTACAGTACAGTACAGTACAGTACAGTACAGTACAGTACAGTACAGTACAGTACAGTACAGTACAGTACAGTACAGTACAGTACAGTACAGTACAGTACAGTACAGTACAGTACAGTACAGTACAGTACAGTACAGTACAGTACAGTACAGTACAGTACAGTACAGTACAGTACAGTACAGTACAGTACAGTACAGTACAGTACAGTACAGTACAGTACAGTACAGTACAGTACAGTACAGTACAGTACAGTACAGTACAGTACAGTACAGTACAGTACAGTACAGTACAGTACAGTACAGTACAGTACAGTACAGTACAGTACAGTACAGTACAGTACAGTACAGTACAGTACAGTACAGTACAGTACAGTACAGTACAGTACAGTACAGTACAGTACAGTACAGTACAGTACAGTACAGTACAGTACAGTACAGTACAGTACAGTACAGTACAGTACAGTACAGTACAGTACAGTACAGTACAGTACAGTACAGTACAGTACAGTACAGTACAGTACAGTACAGTACAGTACAGTACAGTACAGTACAGTACAGTACAGTACAGTACAGTACAGTACAGTACAGTACAGTACAGTACAGTACAGTACAGTACAGTACAGTACAGTACAGTACAGTACAGTACAGTACAGTACAGTACAGTACAGTACAGTACAGTACAGTACAGTACAGTACAGTACAGTACAGTACAGTACAGTACAGTACAGTACAGTACAGTACAGTACAGTACAGTACAGTACAGTACAGTACAGTACAGTACAGTACAGTACAGTACAGTACAGTACAGTACAGTACAGTACAGTACAGTACAGTACAGTACAGTACAGTACAGTACAGTACAGTACAGTACAGTACAGTACAGTACAGTACAGTACAGTACAGTACAGTACAGTACAGTACAGTACAGTACAGTACAGTACAGTACAGTACAGTACAGTACAGTACAGTACAGTACAGTACAGTACAGTACAGTACAGTACAGTACAGTACAGTACAGTACAGTACAGTACAGTACAGTACAGTACAGTACAGTACAGTACAGTACAGTACAGTACAGTACAGTACAGTACAGTACAGTACAGTACAGTACAGTACAGTACAGTACAGTACAGTACAGTACAGTACAGTACAGTACAGTACAGTACAGTACAGTACAGTACAGTACAGTACAGTACAGTACAGTACAGTACAGTACAGTACAGTACAGTACAGTACAGTACAGTACAGTACAGTACAGTACAGTACAGTACAGTACAGTACAGTACAGTACAGTACAGTACAGTACAGTACAGTACAGTACAGTACAGTACAGTACAGTACAGTACAGTACAGTACAGTACAGTACAGTACAGTACAGTACAGTACAGTACAGTACAGTACAGTACAGTACAGTACAGTACAGTACAGTACAGTACAGTACAGTACAGTACAGTACAGTACAGTACAGTACAGTACAGTACAGTACAGTACAGTACAGTACAGTACAGTACAGTACAGTACAGTACAGTACAGTACAGTACAGTACAGTACAGTACAGTACAGTACAGTACAGTACAGTACAGTACAGTACAGTACAGTACAGTACAGTACAGTACAGTACAGTACAGTACAGTACAGTACAGTACAGTACAGTACAGTACAGTACAGTACAGTACAGTACAGTACAGTACAGTACAGTACAGTACAGTACAGTACAGTACAGTACAGTACAGTACAGTACAGTACAGTACAGTACAGTACAGTACAGTACAGTACAGTACAGTACAGTACAGTACAGTACAGTACAGTACAGTACAGTACAGTACAGTACAGTACAGTACAGTACAGTACAGTACAGTACAGTACAGTACAGTACAGTACAGTACAGTACAGTACAGTACAGTACAGTACAGTACAGTACAGTACAGTACAGTACAGTACAGTACAGTACAGTACAGTACAGTACAGTACAGTACAGTACAGTACAGTACAGTACAGTACAGTACAGTACAGTACAGTACAGTACAGTACAGTACAGTACAGTACAGTACAGTACAGTACAGTACAGTACAGTACAGTACAGTACAGTACAGTACAGTACAGTACAGTACAGTACAGTACAGTACAGTACAGTACAGTACAGTACAGTACAGTACAGTACAGTACAGTACAGTACAGTACAGTACAGTACAGTACAGTACAGTACAGTACAGTACAGTACAGTACAGTACAGTACAGTACAGTACAGTACAGTACAGTACAGTACAGTACAGTACAGTACAGTACAGTACAGTACAGTACAGTACAGTACAGTACAGTACAGTACAGTACAGTACAGTACAGTACAGTACAGTACAGTACAGTACAGTACAGTACAGTACAGTACAGTACAGTACAGTACAGTACAGTACAGTACAGTACAGTACAGTACAGTACAGTACAGTACAGTACAGTACAGTACAGTACAGTACAGTACAGTACAGTACAGTACAGTACAGTACAGTACAGTACAGTACAGTACAGTACAGTACAGTACAGTACAGTACAGTACAGTACAGTACAGTACAGTACAGTACAGTACAGTACAGTACAGTACAGTACAGTACAGTACAGTACAGTACAGTACAGTACAGTACAGTACAGTACAGTACAGTACAGTACAGTACAGTACAGTACAGTACAGTACAGTACAGTACAGTACAGTACAGTACAGTACAGTACAGTACAGTACAGTACAGTACAGTACAGTACAGTACAGTACAGTACAGTACAGTACAGTACAGTACAGTACAGTACAGTACAGTACAGTACAGTACAGTACAGTACAGTACAGTACAGTACAGTACAGTACAGTACAGTACAGTACAGTACAGTACAGTACAGTACAGTACAGTACAGTACAGTACAGTACAGTACAGTACAGTACAGTACAGTACAGTACAGTACAGTACAGTACAGTACAGTACAGTACAGTACAGTACAGTACAGTACAGTACAGTACAGTACAGTACAGTACAGTACAGTACAGTACAGTACAGTACAGTACAGTACAGTACAGTACAGTACAGTACAGTACAGTACAGTACAGTACAGTACAGTACAGTACAGTACAGTACAGTACAGTACAGTACAGTACAGTACAGTACAGTACAGTACAGTACAGTACAGTACAGTACAGTACAGTACAGTACAGTACAGTACAGTACAGTACAGTACAGTACAGTACAGTACAGTACAGTACAGTACAGTACAGTACAGTACAGTACAGTACAGTACAGTACAGTACAGTACAGTACAGTACAGTACAGTACAGTACAGTACAGTACAGTACAGTACAGTACAGTACAGTACAGTACAGTACAGTACAGTACAGTACAGTACAGTACAGTACAGTACAGTACAGTACAGTACAGTACAGTACAGTACAGTACAGTACAGTACAGTACAGTACAGTACAGTACAGTACAGTACAGTACAGTACAGTACAGTACAGTACAGTACAGTACAGTACAGTACAGTACAGTACAGTACAGTACAGTACAGTACAGTACAGTACAGTACAGTACAGTACAGTACAGTACAGTACAGTACAGTACAGTACAGTACAGTACAGTACAGTACAGTACAGTACAGTACAGTACAGTACAGTACAGTACAGTACAGTACAGTACAGTACAGTACAGTACAGTACAGTACAGTACAGTACAGTACAGTACAGTACAGTACAGTACAGTACAGTACAGTACAGTACAGTACAGTACAGTACAGTACAGTACAGTACAGTACAGTACAGTACAGTACAGTACAGTACAGTACAGTACAGTACAGTACAGTACAGTACAGTACAGTACAGTACAGTACAGTACAGTACAGTACAGTACAGTACAGTACAGTACAGTACAGTACAGTACAGTACAGTACAGTACAGTACAGTACAGTACAGTACAGTACAGTACAGTACAGTACAGTACAGTACAGTACAGTACAGTACAGTACAGTACAGTACAGTACAGTACAGTACAGTACAGTACAGTACAGTACAGTACAGTACAGTACAGTACAGTACAGTACAGTACAGTACAGTACAGTACAGTACAGTACAGTACAGTACAGTACAGTACAGTACAGTACAGTACAGTACAGTACAGTACAGTACAGTACAGTACAGTACAGTACAGTACAGTACAGTACAGTACAGTACAGTACAGTACAGTACAGTACAGTACAGTACAGTACAGTACAGTACAGTACAGTACAGTACAGTACAGTACAGTACAGTACAGTACAGTACAGTACAGTACAGTACAGTACAGTACAGTACAGTACAGTACAGTACAGTACAGTACAGTACAGTACAGTACAGTACAGTACAGTACAGTACAGTACAGTACAGTACAGTACAGTACAGTACAGTACAGTACAGTACAGTACAGTACAGTACAGTACAGTACAGTACAGTACAGTACAGTACAGTACAGTACAGTACAGTACAGTACAGTACAGTACAGTACAGTACAGTACAGTACAGTACAGTACAGTACAGTACAGTACAGTACAGTACAGTACAGTACAGTACAGTACAGTACAGTACAGTACAGTACAGTACAGTACAGTACAGTACAGTACAGTACAGTACAGTACAGTACAGTACAGTACAGTACAGTACAGTACAGTACAGTACAGTACAGTACAGTACAGTACAGTACAGTACAGTACAGTACAGTACAGTACAGTACAGTACAGTACAGTACAGTACAGTACAGTACAGTACAGTACAGTACAGTACAGTACAGTACAGTACAGTACAGTACAGTACAGTACAGTACAGTACAGTACAGTACAGTACAGTACAGTACAGTACAGTACAGTACAGTACAGTACAGTACAGTACAGTACAGTACAGTACAGTACAGTACAGTACAGTACAGTACAGTACAGTACAGTACAGTACAGTACAGTACAGTACAGTACATTACAGTACAGTACAAGACACTTGATAAGAAACAGGAAAGCTGGCCCAGGATGGATTTCATATTTCAGAGTGTGCTATCTACACTTATTTCAAGACAACGACTTTGGAATTTCTTTTTTTTTTCTCGAAATGTTAGGCTGGAATTTTTATTAGTAATATCCTGTTTCTTATTAGGTGTCTTGTACTGTACCGAAGTTAGTGAATAACGCACCCAATATCAAATAGGAAATGCAGCCTGTTTGGCCGGTATTCTTTCCTGTTTGGTACATCCGAGTACTGCTTGCTGTACGTATCATAGGGTGTCCTGTACACCTGGTACTGCTGCTACGTTGGTATGGTACGAGTACTGCTGCTGTGTATGATATAATACCTGATATATGTTCGTTAAAACAAAACGGAGAGCACATACATACAGAAAAACACGCAGATTAAATCCTATGAGCAGATTATCCGAGTGGATCTTCTCCAAACCAAGGCCAGGGCACAGAGCGAAAATGGTGGACTTCGAAGGATCTCGTCGAGATCTTGCCATAGACTTGCTTTACTTGGCCTTTGCACGCTCCCCATTGACGAGAACATTAGGTTGGACATCGCCTGAGGGATGTGCTATCTTTATCTTGGTATAAATATAAATACATGTATATAAATACATGTATAATATTGCAGACTGCTGCTCGGAGAGCGCTCGACAGTTTTTCTTAGACGTAATTTTGAGCCTTTTTCTCGATATCTCGCAATGAAGACCACCTGGAGGCTTGCAACTCCCTCATCGTGCTCGCCGACCCCTGCTCTGCTTACTCTGCCAAGGGCGGCCTCGGCCGTGCTCAACACGTGGCTCACGGGGGTACGTTTGTTTGAGAATTTCTTGCCTCTTTGCCACAGGCTCGCCATACGGACGTTCGTCGTATTTATGTTCTGGCAGTCCCGTGCGGGATGATTCCCTGTTTTGGACCATACGCAGAGATCCACAACACTAGCGCATGCGGCCCTCAGGAGCGTGTCGGGTGTCGGTTCTTTTTCTCGCGAGGCGGTGTACGTCTTCGGGCGATTTATCTCGGTTAACGTGCCCGCCGGCCTCGTTTGTACCGGGCAGGGCTTCGCCTGCGCTTGTGGGGGCTTGTGGGGCGTGAACGTGCGGGCGGTGGACGCTGCAGCAACGTTCACCAAGAATACTGTGAAGGAGAGCGCACATACATCACATGTTTTTTTTTTTACACGCAACACGCATAATCAAAGATTCATTTTTTGTTTTTGTTTTTCTAAGTCGACGACGAACCCGGATTTGTATTAGACCACTTACTACTACTGCTGATATACACGTACGTACGTACGTACGCACCAGTACCACAGCAGAAACAGAGTATCATGTATACGATGACCTGTGTATCATGGGTTCATACGTGCGTGGTACAGCAGTATGATACTTGTGTTTGTTATTTTTGTTCGTGTCATATCATACAGTCTTTTGACCTTGCGCTCCTCAAACGAATTACTACCGCATGCGTTCCTCAGGAGCATGTCGCGACATTTTCTCTCGAGGCGGGGAACGTCGGTCGATTCGTCCGCCATCGTGTCCACCGACCGGCTTTGCACCGGGCAGGGTCTCGCGCTCGTATCATGAACATGCGAGCGATGGGCACTCCAACTTCCACCAATAAAATTATGGTGATGGTCGAGAGCTTGTATTTGTTTTCCAAAATAGTGGTTCCGAATTCTGTACCATTATACGTATACTCGTACTCGTATTGCATTTATAGTTATCCCGTGATCTATACGCAAGATCCAAGATTCTGTTTTTATGTTGATGCTGGATTTTACGGACTACTTACCGCTGATACACGTACGGATTTTTATTGTTACTGCTGATATACACGTACCAGTATACCACAGTACCACAGGGCCACAAGGTGACATTTACAAGGAAATAAGAAAATAGGGAGCCGTTATATTGAAGTTAGTGTAAAACGCACCCTCTTCTCTCAAACAAATAGGAAACCCAGCCTCGCTCAAGATTGACTGTTTCTCATTAGTGTCCTGTACTACTGTACAATACACCCCTTGGCAGTACAGAGTCGCTTTTGTTCGCCCTAAGCTTACCTATTAATTTACCTCTACCGTTCGCCGTTACGGGCATTGCGCGAAGCCGCAGGCGGGCGTCAGCCCGCCGCGGGGAAGCCCCCCTTGTATTGCTATACATATCTTGCTATACATATAATATATTGCTACGAGTAGATATAAAAACAATTCGAAAATAACAAACACACAAACTAAAGTGTCATGCCCCCCCCAAGGAAACGTTCGCAGACAATGCAAGAACACAAGGAAACGGAAACAAAAAATACCCGTTGGATTTCTTCTAGGGGCGCTTCTGTCTCCCTGCGTCATTTGTGTTCTGTTTCATTTCAGAATTTGTTTTTTATTTGTCTTTTTGTTCTTATTTTTTGGTTCGGCTCGTGTCGCTGTGTTCTCGTACCCGGTACGTTACGCATCTCACTTGCTTTACCCATTAAATTGTGTTTATTTTGTTTGGGTTTTTCTCTGTTTCACAGTCTGTGACCACAGAATTTGTATCTCTCTAGGACTGGGAATCAGGACAGGCACTGGGTGTACTGATGTGGTTGAGTAGAAATAACGGGTTTAATGTGAAGACAACAACAACAACAACAACAACAACAACAGCTATTGATTAACATATAGGAGCAGCAGCAGTAGTGCAAGCACGTATCATACGTCATGGTTCTGTGATTCTCGGAATACTGAGTGGGTCAGATGGCCCAGAACCCAAAATATAGATATATTCGTACGTAGGAGAAAAACAACTTACCGGTACGAGTAGCCTGCTTAGACACAGCAGCCCTTTTGTGGGAAAAAACACTTGGAATTAGAGTTATATTTACAAGGCAGTAGTTTGTGGACATCGCCTGATACAGCAGTACTTGTAGCAGCAGTACGCGACAGATGTTAAGAATCTCTTTTTTTCTGGCCAGACTTGAATTCTTATGTTAAGACTGGGTGTGTTCCGCACTATTTTCAGTACAAAGAGGTCGCATTCTCGCCCCCCCCAAAAAAAAAACTGTCTCAAATTCTTAATTATGAGATTCTTAACGTCTGCCGCGTACTGTAGCGAATCTTCCTGAGGTATACATAGCTATTTGCGCACTCCCTGGTTTGCTTCGTATAAGGGATACATATATTGTAGGCGGCTCAATCAACCCATTACTACGTAATACGTAGAGACTTTTCGAGCCACAGCCCACAGCATCCCGAGCCGTCCGAATCAACCTACTACGTAGAGTCTTTCCAAGCACAGCATCCACGCCGCTTGAATCAGCCTACTGCAGAGCCTTCCCAGACACAGCATCCCAGCACTGATCACTGCTACGCATCATAGGAGGTATAGTGCTCCTGTTCGAGTTGGGGTTAGGGTTCGGGTCGGGAGGTCGGCTTCAGGCGCCGAGCACAAAACCTCTGTAAATATACATTACATTCATTAGCAGCAAGTGTCCAAAGCCTCACGTCTTGTGGGTATCTAGGATATAAAACGCGGAATATACTTGAGGTGTGTACGAGGAAACGAGGAAATAGGAAATATGGGTTTCGTCCATACGCACGGAAGAAGTAGGCCAATCAGATCAACGCAGGGTACAAACAATTGTACCGCGGTACAGCAGTGGGAGTAGTAGCTGGAGCACCGGCGTAGGTCAGTTTGTAGTAGCTGGCCTGGTGAGCGTACGCAGTGCGCAGCGGGGCAGAGCCAGCGCCACACAGGATCATATGTGTGATAAAACTACTTCGTAGTTCAAATTATGAGGGTTAGAGGTACGTAAGCAGCATCAGCGCCATGTACTGCTGTACATGCGTACTTATCACAGCAGCAGTTGATACGACGTGCTCGTACGAAGTCAACGGAGGTTTACTCGTAGCGAGCCAGACGTTCATGTTCGGCATAATGTTTTGTCATTGTGCGACGAGGTCAGCGAGAACTGAGGAAGGAACGCGTATGAGGCGGAACGCGCATGGCGAACGCGGGCGGAAAGCAATGAACCGCCAACATCGGTACATGTATAGTACCTGGTACCAGGTATGTCCTTTTACGCTATCATATATACGAGGGAGCA
>MEHQ01001746.1:553211-573211 GCA_008828725.1 Saccharina japonica | reverse complement strand
TCGTAGTGCCATTTTTTTTCCGAGTCTCTATTTTCTACTGGGTTTTCAGCCGTAACGTGAGTGCTGTTTCAGGAGACCAAGCGTTTACGAGTAATGATACTCAATTATGTAGTGCTTGCTCGTTCCATTCCACCCTTCCCCTTGAAATTATATACCCCACAGCAGAAGGGGTGTTCTTTTGCAACATCACCTCCTTCTGCTGTACTATGCTGAATTTCGTCGGCCGCCATTGCCGCCGCTGCCTCCCCTACCCCCCCCGGCCGAAAACCAAAAACGGCAGACGTAAGCGCTCGAGGGAGAGGCGGACGAAGAGGAGCCCCCGCGCGCCCTTCCTCTGATCAGCTGATTCACTTCTCCGCCTGTCTCGAAGCTAGTGAGATTTTTTTGCTGTCACGAGAGCACCCCGTTCGTGTTTCGTCGCCCAACACTTGTCCCTCTACCCGCGATTCTACGTGCTCCCCAAGCCGCCTCTCCGACACCTTCGGCATCGATGGTGAAGCTGGCGGCAGCAGCAGCAGCAGCAGTGGAGGAGCAGGGGGGGGAGGAGGAGGAGGAGGCGGAGGGGTGTGGCGATGTGTGCGGGACACAGAGCGGAAGCCGACACTGTCGGAGGTTACCACTACTAGGGGCACTCTCGGGCTGGATGCCTTCGTTCGGCGCAAGGGGAGGTACGAGAGGGTTTTTCGGGGGGCAAGCTTAACCCCCCCCCGAAATCGGTAAATGTTTGCATGTTATCGGTGCGTGCTCTACACGGAGAAATAATAATTCGGAATATGGTTGTTCGTGCTTTTACCTTTTTTTTTCTCCTTCCAACAGATGTATGTGCAGTTTTAGCACAACACTACTGTTAAGTGCCGTTTTTTTCGGTGCCCCTTCTGCGGGTCCACCCAGCAGACGCCAGGTCCAGACGTTTTCTTGACGGCGCCTGAGCCGTGTTGAATACTGTTGGTGTGTTTCAACGGGTAGGCCAATCGATTGTCGATCGATTCACACACACAGACATAGTTTGCGGGCTGGTCGGGGCAACCCCGAGGGGCAACCCCCGAAGAAGGGGGTTGATCGAAGACCGCCTGTCGAGCACCCAGGCAGTAGAGCGTACCGGTACAGCTCGGCCCAGCTTTAAACAAAAATGGTCGCTGCTGCTGTACGTACAGTAGCATTCTTCTGCGGCTTCCCTGACCTTTTTTTATAGAAAGTAGGTGGGTTACATGAGGCCTCCTGCCCCGAAGCAGCAGGGTCTCGCCCGGGGCATACCTCCACGCTGAGCGCTCAAATTTTGTTCTCTGACTTTGACTCTCGGTAGGAAAAAGGCGCAATGATCGGGGTGGCCTTAGGTTCTACTAAGAGATTGTATTGGTCCTAACTCATGGAGTCTTCGTACCATCGATGCCTGCCTTTTTTGGGCACCTGGTTTTACTACTGTAGTCGACTCTAACTCCTGACATCTCCATCCCCAAAGACACGAGGTCCGGATGAGGGCTAGGGTTAGGGATTAGGGATTAAGGTATAAAGTATTTCGACCTTTTTATTGAAGCTGTTGGGCTAAAAGTCAAATAGTAAGCCGCCCTCCACGCAGGTGCAGCCGACCAAGCCTAAAATTTCCTCTTGTTTGGCGTTGTCGGTGCCGGGCTCTACGGCATATAGAGCCCCTCTACCTATAGGGGCAGCAAAGCAAACAATTTCCGTGCTTACAACTATTTTACAGCCTTTTCAATCGTTTTTTTACATCTCAACTTCATTCGTTTTTTTTTGGGGGGGGTTATAATTTTATGGCGGTATGCTTTTGGTCATTTAAATTTAGCATTATTTTTCTTGGGTGATTCATGGGTTTTGCTGAGTCACCTCGGCCCCCGCCCCCGTCCCCGCCCCCCCCTCCGCCGCCGCCGCCGCCGCCGCTGCAGTGGGGCCGTGGACGTCGTGGCAAGAGTGGCCGCCGTCAGTCCCATCGTCAGCATGAGAAAGGCCCCTCCCTTCTTCATGCTGGAGGTAGAGCAGGCAGAGCAGCAACGACGACATCATCATCGCCAGCAACAACAGCGACACCAACCACCCCAACAGCAGCACCGACCCGAGCAGAACAGCTTATACGCACTGCAGGCCGACGGACGGCCACCCCCCTTCTCGCCCCGCTCGCCACAGCGGCCGCCACCGCCGCCGCCGCCACCGCCCCCGGAGAGAAATTTCGCAGAAATTTCCAGAAGTCCCGCGGAAATCTCGGCTCTGTTTGCTGTCGGCGGGGCTGCTGCTGCTGCTGCTGTATCTCCCAGCGTTGCGCCAAAGCCCTCTGGTGCCACCTCTGATTATGGTCGTGAACCCCCTCGAGATCAGCGGCGCGAGGAATCGCTCGGAAACGACCGTGTAAAAAAACGCTCCCGCGGAGTTCAACCGGGGGAAAAACGGGTTGGAGAGTGGGAGGCGCTCGCTGCTGGACAGGGGGAGCAGGTGCCGATCGATGGTCTCGGAGCTCGTAGTAGCCGAGGAGGCCTTGGTGGGAGCGGGGAGGGCGGGGAAGGGAGAATCCCGGGGCTGCCAAGCGCGAGCAGGAGAGAGGAGCAGCTTATGGCGCGGCTGGTGTTGACCGGGCCGCGTTGCCTAGCGTGGCACGCGGTGGTTGTGCCCGGAAAGACGTACGTATTTCCGGCGGTAGGGGCTTTTGTCCTCGGCAGCGGCGATACCAAGTACGGGGCCTTCGGGGATGCCAAAGGTGGAGGCGGGCGGAAAAGACGGGGTAGCAGCAGCAGCAGCAGCAGCAGCAGCAATGGTGGTGGTGGTAGTGGCGGTGAGCGCGGTGGTAACATCGCCGGGAAGGAGCTGGAAACACCGGTGAGGCTTAATTAACCCTCTTAGTACTCCAGTGCATGTAACCATCTATATATATATATATATATTTTGTCCATCCCATTTATTATCTTCGCACTTCCGTCTTTCTCCCTCTCTAGTCGTAACTCAGATCCGGGGTCACAAAGTAGGCTCCTCTCCCTCCTCCCCCACTACGGTTCTTGCCTTGCATTTTTATCGCGAGAAGATTTCAGCACTTTCTTCCCTCGTCAACTCTCGTCGATTTTTGCTTACCCACGCTATAATATGCGCTCTCGACAGACGGTGTCATTTGAGAATAAAAACCTCCATGGGGAGAATCGAACCCTCGACATCCGGCCCTACAGGCTTCGTGGCTACCAGTTAGACCACCGGCGCGATGTTTGTCTCTAATTCCAAGTCATTTGTCCCCATAACGGGACTGCAGTCCTAAAAAGGGGTAAAAGGCCATGCTATTATACTACGAGTAGGGATTTTAGCCTTATGAGGCAAGCTGCTTATCGCTCGAGGAGTGGAACTACCCAATAGGGCGTTCCTTATAACTTGTTTAGCCGATGCGTAGTTTGTTTTTCAATATTTCACACCTCGGACGAATCAATGTAGATAATTCCCACTTCACGATCTAAAGCAGAAGACCTTCCAAGGCCGACATATCTATTCCCGGTCTTGCACGATCTAGCTCGTGCTGCCGGGCGGGACCCGTACAATCTGCACGATCTAGCGCGCCTTTTTTCCTGGGGTGGATCTGTACTATGCAGATCCCGCACTGCCTTTTCACAGCGGCAGGCAAAGTAACTAGATTATATATCTGTAGATGATCTAGATCATGATCTATCTGTAGATGATCTAAATCATGATATATCTGTAGATGATCTAAATCATGATCTATCTGTAGATGATCTGTCCGAGGTGAGCAGTTTTATTCGTTGGAGTTATGCGGCCCACGGCCCAAATGAACAGCTGCCCAATCATGACCTATGTATCCGGGTGTGTGTTTCACATTTTTTTTTTTCTTGATTGGGGCATATATGCGCAGCCCACGGGAGTGTGTGTATGGGGCTTAGGTCACACTTTTATCACGGTTTGGTTGTTGGGTGGCTTACCTTCAGTACCGAGCAGCTCCCCACGCGGGGAAAAACGGAGCCTCAGACACTTTTGGTGTTTCTCCTGGCATAGCCCGGCCCTAGAGGGCATACGGCTTACACTACTGTAGTAACAGCCAGCTGGTTTGACCCCATCTCAAAATGAGTTTTCAGAACACCTTTGGCGTGGGAAGACAGGGTAATCGCGCGCTGCAAGCAACGAACCGGCTCGGCGCAGCATCGCACCGGCGGACCCAGGTTGTTTTGCCCCTTCTGGCTTTCTCCAGTCCCGAAAACGGTATTAGCGGGTGCTGGTGGCTCGGGTGTTGAGCTTTTCCAGACAAACCGTTAGATCACCACCGGGGGGCGGGGCGGCGACCGTTACGAGGATCACGTTACCATACGAATGGTCTTTGGGGATTGTGCCGCTGTCAGAAGCCTGTTGTCTGCGGTTGAGTACGCCGTTTCTTTGGTGTGAGGGTGTGGCGTGACCCTGGTGTCCCGTCTGCGTTGCCCTCTCCGTCGTGGTTCAGCCGTGCCTCTTAGGTGCCGGCCTGCGCGTATCGCGGGAGTGCCGCTGACAAGGGCGTGTTAGGGTAGAAACGCGCGTGTCTTCTCCGCACAACCAGGTGCTCCGCATGCGGCGCAACACACACTGGTTGTGTTGGTTTTCTACACTCGCCCTGACCAGACCGTACTCCGCGTCCCCGACGGGCTTATTGCCCCCTGACCGCACGGTCGCATGCCGTCCGATCGGGGTTTCTCTCTGTTTTTTTTCACTTTTACAGCATCTGGTTGAGGTCGACACTGGAGACGGCGGCGACGTTCCGTGTCCTGCGTTGGGCGCGCCGCCGCCTTCCCGCCTCGCTGGTGGCACGTTGCCCACGCCGACCGTGGGGGCACGGGCTGACGATGGCGGCGAGAGCGCTGATATTGGCTGCAATGGTGGCGATACCAGCGGTAGCAGTGGCAGCAGCAGCAGCAGCAGTGGGTGCTGCTGTAGCAGCGAGTGCTGCTGCTGCTGTAGCGGCGGCCGCGACCCGTTATCCGCGGCGAATGCGCGAAATAGGTCGCCGGAGACGGAGCACGGAGACGTGGGTGGGCGCTCGGACCAGGGGCAGAACAACTCTGAGTGGTCGGTGGCACCCGCGCAGGCCTGTGGCGAGGGTGGGGGTCGCTCGTGCCGGTGCGTCGTGACGTACGAAGGAGAGATTACCGGCCTTGCCAGCCAGGTGAGATGGGATGGGCCGAGGGCATATGGAGGCAGGCAGCAGGTAGTGGGGGAGGGTGTGCGTACCACATATCACCCGTGTGATTTAAAGAAAAACTGACAGTACATACAACTTGTACGAGGTGGTACAGCGACTTGTCAACGCAATAGTCCGGGGTTCGAGACCCGTGTACGACTTCCAACTTTTTCTTTTTTTTGTTAGAGTACAACGTGGTAGACAGATAAAATTATGAGAGTTGCAGTCCGCCTTCGTACTATAGAAATAAAGAAAAACTGGAGGTACACTCAACTTGTACGAGTAGAGTGACAGGTGGTACAGCGACTTGACAACACAGGAGTCCGGGGTTCGAGACTTGTGTACGACTCCCAACTTCTTTAAAAAAAACGTACGAGTACAACGTGTAGCACAGATAAATTTTGTCAGAGTACAACGTTGTAAGGGCCCGTATTAACGAACATTTGTTTTCGTTTGTTTGAGTTTTTTTTTTTGTTCGTTTGTTTTGATTTGACCTGATTGGTCGAAACGTGAATAACCAGCAAGATATTTCGATTTCAAAACTGAGTAGTTCAATAAAACGGAATTCCACAAGAAGTCTTTTGGGACTTCTTTTGCTCTTTTTTTTCTGTTGAATTGGGAGTTCATCCAACTCGACGTGGCGTGTTCCATGAAACCGAAGGAAGCCACGCAAACTTGAGCCATGTCGTCGACTGATTCAGAGGCGAGATCCACCATTCCCGAGAGGCACGGCCACCGGATCAGCCGCAGCGCGAGGTCCGACGGCCCCTACCATAGGGTAGACCGCTTGCGGCGCCTAAACAATAATATAGGCCGTCGCAAATCCAATTGTTCACCCCTCTTTGCCTCCCAAACCACACGAGCACCGACCAGGTCGCGACTTGGCGTAGAAGTTCGATCGCTGTATCCCCGTCGCTGCTGCCCGCGTTGGGCTTCGGGGCTGCGCCAGCCCACCCAAGACATCCCTAGAGTGATAGCCTCCTAGCCGGTGCTGGCAGACATATTTTTCCGCTGGCAGCGGCGCCCCGGGGAGGACACAGGCCGTATGTCGCCTCGTTGGTTGCTCACGGGTGTTCGTTGACCCTTGTGCGTTATTATCATTTTTTGACGCAATACACCGTCCCTCGATAAGACCCAAACACGTTTTTTCAGGGAAATCGTATTCAAAACAAACGAAAAACAAAAAAATTGTTTTCCCATTTCAATAAAAAGCGATGTTCGTTAAGATGGGCCCTAAACATTTAAAAAATCTGAGAAATTGATGAAAAGTGCGAAAAAAAAGTAATAATACGTAGACAAAATGAAATTCTGAGAATTTGATGAAAAGTGCAGACAAAATCAATAGTTTAATCAAGTAAGCAAACGGCTCGTATGGCTATTTTGCGAGAGGTCCCTATCGCGAGAGCCTTGGTCAAAATTAGAAACTCGCATTCGCTCGTAAAAATACTTCACCTGGTTGGGTGAATTTCCTAGGGAGAGATTATAGTATAGGAGGCCCGCGCACTTGGTTGTAGTATAGGAGTTCCACGCACTTGATTGTAGTAAAGGAGTTCCACGCACTTGATTGTAGTAAAGGAGCTCCACGCACTTGATTGTAGTGTAGGATGTCCACGCACTTGATTTTAGTATAGGAGGTTCACAACTCACCCAAAAAAGGACTTTTGAGAGAAAACAAAACGTGCGCTTATTTACCCGATGACCGACCAATCTCATGGTTTAGATCAACACTAGTGACAATGTGACAATGTGCAGCAAAAATTGCCGTCAGTCCGAAGTATTGTTTTGCCAAAAAGGTCTACTTCTGTCGCAACACGCGTCTGCGTCTGCGTTTTTTTTTTTTTTGTCTGTATTTCTTGTTCTTTCTCGGCGCAAAGCTTCCCCCCTCCCCGCCGCTGTGAAAGGCGCGGGGTGGCGTGAGGATCGGCGGTGTTTGATCGGGCCGGATAATACTTGCCATCCTACTATCCTCCGTGGAGTTTCTCGTGGATCTACTGATATGTACGGTTCCCTTTTTTTGTTGAGATCAGCAGCCAGGCACGCACGTGCAGCAGCGCTCGCTGTTTTGTGGAAAGATCGGCGAAGACTGAAATTTCTTGGTTTCTGGCCGACGGTTACACAAAAGAAACACCCGAAACGACGCCCCCCCCCCCCCCGAGGCCTATAAATATATGATATATTTATAGGTTGGGTTGGCGTCGGTTGGCAACGACGCTGTAAAACACGCCACTCGCTGCGTGAGCTAGACAACCAGGGTGCCGTTTTTTTTTTTTTTTTTTTTTGGCGGTCACCAAAGCTGGCGGTCGAGTAGATCATTTGTGCGGGGTGGAGAACCTTTGCTCCGCACAAGGGGAATGGTCGTATCACGTAGTGTTAATATGGTAAGGCATCCGCGAGGCAGTTACATAGTAAAACCCATTGCTGTCTCCGGAAGTGGCCACACCAGAAATTAAATTAACTCATTGAAGCTGTCGTCCATATGCAAGTCCGCCTCAGAGGCGGTTCTTAGCAGGATGCAGCTCACCCTCCATGCGACTCGCCCAATACCTCACGGCGCTTCGCGCTTGGTGCAAGCAATGTCTGCCTGGTTGGTGAAAACCCAACGCGCTCCGTCCCGGCATTGTAGGGATGCGAGGGTCTATGGTCATATGACTACGGCCGTGCACAACATGAGTACACCCCCCCCCCCCCCCCCCCCGAGGTCTAGACATGGTGGGGAAGGTCATACTACTATAACGCCAATTTCTAATTTAAGAAACATTCAAGAATAAAGCATACCGATACCATATTGTGCGGAAATACGATCATACTCGACTGCTGTGTTGTGTTTAATTTTGAACTTTTTATGGGGGTGATGTTGTGTCGATTTCTGTTTTTGTTTTTTGTCGTGTGCCCTCATTCTGGCGGGGGTGGACCAGCCACGGGACGCAGAACCTGATTTCCACCGTCCCCACCACCACCACCACCACCACCACCCCGCGTGTGACTCTAACTGCTGTGCATCTCAAGGCGGGCACTTACATTCTTGACGGCGGTCGAACTACCGACGGCCGGGGTACCGGCGGCCGAAGTACCGACGGTACCGCCCTCTTCCTGCAGCGCTTGAACTGTTCTTCTCTGGGCGCGGGTTTGAGGTGAGATGGAGGGATGTTCGCACCGAGGCAGCGCTAACGAAATTGCAAGTGTAGAACTGCAAGCAAAAAGTTCAGCCCACACGGTGACGATTCGCGCTTTGCGCTTTCGGCCTCCGGCGGCTCCTTTGAGGGACTGATTGTGTTTCTGCACCACTAGACGAGGGCAGGGTGTCGGATGAGACCCGGTCCGGGTAGGATCAGGGTAAATTGTGCAGACCAATCAAAATGGAGGTGTGGTCTGTTGGGGTTGGCCCGACGGGGTGTTTCACCCGAAACACTCAAGACACGGACAACAACAACAACAGCCTGTAGGTTGTGGTATTTTGTGCTACAGTTCTAGAACCGCAAGTGGCTTTCGCCCTCTCACCGCATTGCCGGGGACTCACCCGCGGGTCGTTGTTATGGGGAGCAATGCACGCCTTACAGGGGCGGTGGCTTATTATTCCGAGGTCCTCACATGAGGTAGTACGGGGGGCCATAGTAATCAGAGCCCATGACATACACAAAAAGAAAACATTATGTTCCAGTATTTTTACGAAGCATTTATGTTCCTGATTACTACGTATGGTTCTCTGTAATAGGAGCTCAATGTCCCACACTCGAAACGTAAACTTCGAAAAGCATTGTTCGTGAAGCCCGACCGAATATTTGTATGCGCTGTGTAGATACCAGGTCCTATCCCCTTAGACCATACCACCTCAATATCGCTGTAATCCTTCAAGGCCTTCCCGGCTCCTCGGGGGCACTCTGATATGAATTGCCTCGTGTTGCTGACCCCCGAGAGTGTGGTACTGTAACGCCATACCAGGTATATACAACCCACCTATGTCTGTCTCCACACCAAACACGAAGAAAGAGATATATCCTGCTGCGGGACTACCGTCCCACGGCTATGAGGCTAAAACGAACACAAAAGCAAAAATATCGCACTACGGTAACCGGTAGTGGTGCTCACTTGAGGGGTATACTAATAGTCAGCCAGAACAATATTGCCTCAGAAGGCAGACACTAACTGATACTACCCCTATCTATATACGGTACTATACCGTGGGGTGAAAAACCGGCGATTTTTAGCAGTTCCTCGGTTAAGGGACTCTAACAGTCAGAAATTTTGCCTCGAAAAAAAAAAAAAGGCCTCAGAAGGAAAAAAACAAAATTGCCTCAGAAGGCAAAAACAAAATGCCTCAGAAGGCAAAAATAAATATTTGCCTCAGAAGGCAAAAACTAGAATCGCCTCAAAATTACTGCAGGTTACCCCTACCGTGGGATTGAGTCGGGAGGGGTCGGTTTCTAACTACCGTAAAAAGGAGCGTTGAGTTCTTCGAACAGGGGTGCTATCGTTTTTTTTAGCGCTCGATTTTTCCAGAAAAGGGGAGGTTAAGGTTGCCAATACCGGACAAAAAAAAGGCGTTTTCGGAAATATCTGGTCGAGAGTAGCCTCCGGAAAAATGTAAGGTTTGACCTTAAGGTAGCACCCTTACCGTTTTCGAGAAACCGAGCGCCGAAAAAACGATCGCACGCACCCCCGTACGAACTCAACGGTTATTTAGGCGCTCAACGGCTACTTAGCTTGAAGATGGTTGAGTTGAGTGTATTGGGGTGGATTTTTGCGGAAGCGTGTGTATGTCTGATACACGTACCGTGACAAGGGGGTGCCATTGCTCCCAGACCCGCTATTCTAGTTGCCGGCACCACGAGTACGGCGCTTTAGCGTTTTTTTTTGCCGTGGCGTTGTTTCGGCCTGATTCGCTTTTTTTTGGTCGCCTAACCAACCGCTCTAACCTAATACACGGAGGGACGGTAGCTACCGCGTCGAAGAATGTTGCTATAGCTTGTTTGATGCCTCGCCACACCATATAAAACCCCGATCTCCGTAGACCAGTATGAAACCCCCACATATCGGGAAACCAGTATCGAGCAACCGCATTCCACAAACATAGCTACGTAGGGCAGCCACACCAGACGTGGCACGGGGCTGAATAAATACGTTGGGTTACACAGTGGGAGCGATCATCGCGACAAACAGCTGGTGATACGTTCCGTCGGGCATAAAACGAAACTGGTGGTCAAACTGTCGGCCGTTTGGCGCATTCAAAGCATTCACACATTGACTCACTGAACAATGTACCGAATAACCTTACCCGCCGGAGCTCTACTATCTTGTAGTGGAACCATTATTTGTCTTCTAGGTAGGTTGAGGTGGTGGTGGGGTTGTCGTCTGGTGAATGAAGGCTCTGTTTTTGTTCGAACTTTTACTACTGATGCGTTTATTTTTGTCCTGTTTTGACGTTTTTAGGGGGGGGTTGGCGTGCTGGGAATACGGCCCCTGTCTGCGTTCAAATTTGGCGACTGTTACGTCCATTTTTTGTCCTGTTTCGACATTCTGTCGGGTTTTGGCGTGCTGGTGGGTGCCTGCTTTTTTGCCGTTCACGTGCGATACAGTGCTGAATGGGTTTTCTTTGTACCCCTGGGTGGCTATCCCAACCTCTTGGTCGAACCTAAAGGGGGTCGACTAAAGAGGGCCGACAAGTCCAGGACATGAACATACTGCCAGAGTGTGGCATGCCGAATCTGCGTTTCGCAGATGGACAAAAATCGGTATGGGCGAAAGTGTTTTTACCCAGATCTCCAAAAGGATCTGAAACATTGAATAAAAAAACAAATGTGCGTTCCGGTTGCGTTTTTGCCTTGCCGGCTTTTTTCCCGTTCGCTTGCTCTACGTGCTGAGTGGGTGGTTCTGTGTGCCCCTGGGCGTCTTTTGCCTTGCCTGCTTCCGTTGGTCACGTGCACCATATACCTGCTCCGGCCTGGGTGCTTTGTTCAGGCGGGGCGCTGTCATCAGGGTCCACAACGTCCACCCCATCTATGCTGGTGACGGGTTGGTCGGCTTGGGCGCTTGTCTGCGTACTTCAGTACAGGCGAGCACGGCCGTTTTTTTTTTCGGGGGGGGGGGGAGACTTGAATTATCACACATAGCACAGATCAGCGATCTCCGCTTGCTTCATGATCTTCTGTAGGTGCTTAAAAGGGCAGGTACCGGTATATTTTCATATTCCCTGACCCCAAATGGTCTGTCAAATGGCTCATGTTACTGTTGGGTGGGATGGGGCAACATGCTACTTGGGTTAGATCTGCACAATACAGATCCTGCGCAACAAATCGTAACGGCAGGTTAGGGTCTGGATGACCTAGATCGTGAGTGATCTCTGTATGGTGGTGGGGACATTTTTTCCCCGCCCCTCTTCCCCCCGCTGTGCCACTGGTAATTTATCGGTGGTGGCACTATTACAAGTAGGAACGGTTGTCGTGTGCCAGTATTCTTTCAAATGTTCATGGCAAGATCTTTCTTGATCCTTGCCCCTCTCGTTCAGAGGGAGATTTTATTATGTTACGTGGAGCCACAGTAAATAGAACCACATATTTAGTAGTAATAATAGGTACATGTTAGGCTTTTGTGTGTACCGTAAGCCCCCTATATGGCAGTGATGCGATGTTGTCGGATGAATGCCTACCACTACGTACATGGTTCCACTGCATCGCAAAGCGCTGGTGACGCTGACCCCTGCAGCACAGCCGGCGCAAGGGTCCCAAGTTGTTCTAAGCTCTCACACAGGGAGGAAAGGGCAGTGGGCGCTGGAGTGAGTGGGTGGCTTCCACCGTCGAAATTAGTTAAGCCAACCCGTCCCCCCCTAAAGTTAAAACCTCCAATCGGGAGAAAATGCGGACGGCGAATTCAAGGGGTCCTACCATACATAGGACATATCAGAGTTATGCACCCGATAGATCAGATCCATAATCCAACATATCAGATCTGTACATCGGACATATTATATCTATACATCGGGCAGATCAGATTATAGTATCTCCATTTGGTGATCTAGAGTAGATCTTGCGCGGAAGATCGGTCCCTGATAAGCATGACCTTGTGCGATCTAGATCATGTACGCCGGGTGGGATCTGTACATGCGACCCGGCTCTTTCGCGCGCGCTTTCGGACTGCGGCCAGCACGATATTGTACTGCTCTGGTAGAAAGTCTCGTAAAGGCAACTGCAGGGGGTCTAGAAGATCTAGATCGTGATTTCTCCGACGTGTGAATTGTTCGTAACTACACACCTGAGGCGTGCTACGGTAGAGGTGCACCATCATGTTTTTGCCTTTTGAGGGTGGTCACTTATGGTTACTTGAGGAACTCTATATCTCACCCAAAAACTGATTTTGGATAAAAACAAAAGTTGCTACTATTATACGTACTCGAAGGACAACCCTATGGCCTGACTGTACAAATGAAAAATGCTGCAATGAGTTTGGGTTCAACCCATTCAGAACTGAAAAAAATGTACCACACTAATTCCAAGTAGTTTGTACCCAAATATGTGGGACCAGTTCTTAAGGGGTTAAGTTAAATGAGGCCTGATCATTCAGAAACGCTTCAACTTGAAAAAAAGTGCTGTATACCTCTATTGCAGCAGGAGTCTACTCTGGGCGGAAACTATGAGGAACGCTTGGTGTTGAAATATTTGTGTCTAAGCGCTCCTTACATTTCTTCGCAGAGACGTACCTGGTACGTATTATACGCACCCTTATGTTTCCTCCCAGAGCTGTACCTGGTACGTATTATACGCACCCTTATGTTTCCTCCTACAGAGCGGTACCTGGTACATATTATACGTACCAGTACGTTATATCTAGATGGTGGTGACGCTTGATGCCTGCCGTGGCTGGAATTTTGTGCAGGTGGTGCGCTTCTCCCCCCTGGATGGAAACGCCTCCTATCGCCCCCTGACCGGGGAAACGAGCCCCGTTCCCCTGGTCGCGCACGCCTGGCGACACGCCTTCAAAACCGCCTTCTTACGGCCAGAATTTCCGCCAAGTCCGGCTACTTCGACACCCGGCACCATGAACGTCTACGCTGGCAGCCGGCAAGACGCGCCGGGCTCGTCAGTAGCTGCTGGGGCGGGAGGGAGGGAGACGAAGATAAGGCGTACCGCCGGTGGTGCTGTCGACGCGACTACTACGCAAGCTGCACCCGCCACCGCTGGTGCTGCTGCTGCTGCTGGTAGTGCTGGTAGTGGTGGTGGTGGCGGTGGCGTTGGTGTTGGTGTTGGTGTTGTTGTTGGTGCTGCTGGTGCTAGTGCTGCTGCTACGGCTACTGCTGCTGCTGCTACGGCTACTGCTGCTACTGCTGCTGCTACTGCTACTGCTGCTGCTACTGCTACTGCTGCTACTGCTACTGCTGCTACTTGTGCTGTATTCGACGAAGGTGCATGGCGTTCATCCCCGGCCGCGCCCCCGACGCCCGCGCTAGCCTTAAACAACGCCTCCACTGCTAGAGGCGCCGACATGGCGGCGGGTCAACGTAGGATTGGACCTGGCAATGGCGGAAACGAGCTGAGTCTGGGCGGCGGGACTGGGCTCGTGGGAGAAGGTGGAGGAGGGAGAGGGAAAGGGAGAAGACAAAGGGATGGGGCGGTCGAGTGGGAGGAGCGTGTGTATCGGTGGGTGTTCGGCCGAGGGTCGCGTTCCGCAAGGCTTCCCAAGAGGTGGGTGTGTAGGGTAAGGGAGGGTGGTGGCCTTTTGGAACGATCGAGGACTTGAACTTTTTTCTAGCTTTAAAAAATATTGTCTTGGTGTTTAAAGGATAGTGGAACCACATTGATCCATTTCGAACTCAATGGTGAAACGCTATAACAGTTACAATACTTAAGGAGCAGTCCTTTGGGAAGATAGCTTATGCCAGGACTTTTATGTTTGAATCATAGTTAAAAAAATAAAACAGAATAGTATCAAGAAATTTGAAAAACTATTACTTAGGGTTATATAATTTTTATTCAATGGAATACGCAATTATAGAAGCCAGTGGTCGTCAATTTTGGGTAGAACCTAAAAAATTTATTGAGTTTAATAGGTTGATTCTTAACTAATTAAAGTTGATAATATACTTAATAATGTGCTTTTGTGGGTGGATAGGTGGGGCTTAGTACATTGTTGGTCGTTTTGGTTTTGTTTTCGCTTTTTTTCGAATTGTGCGACGGTTGGTGATGCCCCAAACTTTTGACGGGGATGAAAACAGGAGGTACAGTTGAAAGGCCAGAACCCCTTCGGCTTTTTTTATCGCTCGAGTACATTCTTCGCCAACTGTGTTTTTTCATGTCTGGAATGGTTGAAGGATACGTAAGACACGACTTGATCGACAACAAGCGATGAGCCAAAGCGTTTCCAGTGTGCCAGGGACCCCTCGGCAAGAGTGATAATCCGAGTAGAATAGACGCCAACGTTCCTTTGTATATGCCTGTTCTGCTTGGAGCCTACCCAGGGCTGCTGCAGGTTTTTTGTCAGGGTTTCGGATGTTCACGCTGTCACGGCGCCCATTGCCGTACCCATACCGCCTCACAGAGACCGCCCCCTGGTATGTTCGCGACGATGTGACTCTTGCCCGGTGTGTGGTGATCGACGTGCAAGCATTCTCGTTCGGTGGTGTAATTTTTTGTTTCCGCCATGCAGGGACGTGTATGCGGAGTTTTTGAACCATCCACCAGGTGTGTGCCCCTTTGTGAATCCGGGGGCCGACGGCTGCAGCGGGTGCCGAGGGAAGAGCGGCTCGGGGGACACGCGCGACAATAGTTATCGCCAAGGGGCCCAGAACGAGAAGGAACATGGAAACCCCTCCGGCGGTCGTGAGGGAGGTCGGATGGAGGACGACGACGAGGAGGACGTGGGGGACGCTGCTGCTGCTGCTGCTGCTGCTGCTTTTGCTGCATCCCGAGACGTGAGGCGCTTGTTCTACTTGCTATGTTTATGACAGCGACCAGTCGCGATCGCGGTGAAATGGAAATCGTCCGAGTTTTTTTTTCGATCGTGTCGTTTTAGCAATTTTTTATGTTCCATCATTTTTTGTTTGTTTGTTTTAATTCCGACACGGGTTTGTGGGGTCGGCATGGGTCTGTCTTACCTTCTGTCCACTCCCCTTATAGACTGCGCGCTCGATTTTTGTTAGGCAGCACAGCACTACGCAGCCCTCTGAGGGACGACGCTCGAATCGCCTCTAGGCTCTTTTAGAACTCCGCCTTTATACGTTTTGGGGCCTGGAAGTTGCCTGGTTGCACGGACGTCCATTCTTAGAAACTGCTTGTAATTTATGTGAGATCAATTTTGCTGTCGTAAAAAGGGCTAAAACTCAATCGGTTCGTATTGAAAAAATAAGCAATTTGAAAGGCACCGCAGCTATGAGTGATATCGAGGATTTCGTCGAAAACTCATCTTTTGGCGAGAGCTGCGCGTGATTTATGCTTGGATTGCACAGACATCCGTTTGCTCTACCCTACGTATATACTTGAAGTTTATGTGAGATTTTTGTTTTCGCGGTGGTAAGAGGGTTACACTCTATCACCCGTGTTTTTTTTTAATACATACTTTAAAAGACACCCCAGCTGTGGGAGGGAGAGGGGTTTCGTCGAAAGTCAACTTGGCAGGCATGCTTCTGTAGGGTTTGCAGCACCTATTTTTCCCCGAGCGACTCACCGTTCGAGGAGCTTCATATCTCACACAAAAAACGTTTTTGATAACATTTGTTTTCGAACGCCACACTCCTCTTATCGAAATACCAGACAAAGGGGGAGGGGGGGGGGGGGGGGGGGGGAGCGTACTCATTTGTTGCGTGCCTGGGTAATTTGATCATTGACCACGCATCCCTTTCAAGAGGGGGGTATACTAAATCCAAGTAAACATGAAATTGAAAAAAAAACGTAATTTTCTCGATTTGGACAGAACTCCCACCGCTCCGATATTGTTTTTTTCCTTTGGTTTTTGGTCTTTTTAGGAGTGTGGCGTTTGGGATTCCAATCCGTGAGCTCCCAAGTGAAAGCTCAACCCGATGAAACAATTGCTTAACCTACATATATATAGGTATACCAAGAATAGTATATAAAAAACTGCTCGTAGCGGTAGTCCCTCGGTAAAGGAACAAGCCACAGTTGTTTTTTGCCAAAATGTGCTCGTACCGCTATAGAGTCACGCGTCTATGCAGTCCTCCAATGGGTGGTACGGTGTGTGTCCTCTGAATCTGTGCTCCTCAGGGAGTTCCAGCCCTACTCCAGCGGGCTGACGAGGGGTGGCATGGAGACCTAGGGGACATCGATATCGGCGGTGCCGATTGCGCTCGTGCTCCGCCTTTGGAACACCCGTCCCGGCCGCCGACCCCTGAAGCCGTCCTGCGAGCCGCCTCGAGGACCCTCTCCGAATGCTTGGAGGCAAGTCACAACGCGGGGGTGTAAGCCGTGATGGGGAGGGGTGTGGGGTGGTTTTGGTTTTGTGTGGGTGAATCGCCCAGGTCTTTCGCAAAGGCGTTCGCTAAGCAGGCACTTATTTCGCTTCTTCAGGAAAGTATTATACCGTTGAACCTCACCCGGCGATAGGCAGCCGTTGGGTCGACAGGAGCTGATCGTCGCTGTGGCGAAGATAGGTTACCCCGCCATTGTCTCACAGCTCGGTTTGACGTATACAACAAGATTTGAAGAGACACTTGTCTGTTTTTTTGGTGCCACAGTTGGCGGTATATACCGAAGTACCCACTACTGCGGTACCACCTATATAGGACCGGCCGCATTTTTTCCCAGAGGAAATAGTTGAGAGACCGATTCCGTGCTCTTGCCGTCCACACACGCGCCACAGGTGGCCGTTCAGAACGCCGTCGACAGCGTGCCATCGCTGTCGCGGCTAGCCCTCGCAAGCGCCGGAGGTGCAAGCGGCGGCGGCAGCGGTGGCGGCGGGCGTACCGGTAGTGGAGGAGGGCCAGCATCAGCAGCAACAGCAGGGCCGAACGCCACCTTTACTGTACGCACTCCTTTTGGCGTCGACGCGGACCGGGGGGACGGCGTGCTGGGTTGGCTGTCCCTCGAGGACAGCGGAGGGAGCAGCTCTCCTACGATCCCGGCCGGCGGGTCTCGGCCTGCGACGTTTACCGCGAGCGGAAAGGGACGTCCTGGAAAGGACGTTGGACGGGGCGAAGCGACCGCGTCGAATATTTCCGCACCGTGGGGATGTCCTTCGAGAGCGGGTGCCGCGCCGGAAATATCGCTGTGGTTGGGAGACCGCACGGCTCAAGCGCCGGTTGTTTTGCTCCGCCGGTACTCTCCGGAGGCTGATACCTTGAGCGCTTCGGCGTTGGTAACGGCCGGCGAGTTGGGGCTGTTCCCGCCGCCTGCTGAGCGCCTTACTGGCGCTACTGCTGCTCCAGCGGCCGCTGATCGAGGTGGGCCGCAGAATCAGCCATCAGCGCAGTCGGAAGACCCGACATCCTCGGGGTGTCGTCGCGACGACAGGCGCGTTTCAGCCGCACCCACGCAGTTTGTGTCTGCCGGGCAGGAGATGCGGGCACGGGCCCAAAAAAGAAAGGGGTCGGGTGACGTGGCGGCACCCGACGGGTCTCGTGGGGAGACAACCCCGCCGGTGGCGGAAGAAGAGGTAAAACTTATTACGGGAGAGACGATTGTAAATAGGACCTAAGGTACACTAAAAAACTATATGTTAACCTCTTTTTACTAACCATATTTGGTCCTATTTACTATGGTCTTCCGTAATTGTGGGCTTGCCCGAAATATGTTTTTAGCTGCCACGTCATTGTTTTGTTTTGGACGTTAGACGCGTGCTATGATAGAGGTACTGTAGTACTTTTTGGCTGATTTTTTTTCCGAACTAGTTGTTTTCCGCTTTTTGGCTGATTTTGTTTTCCGAATAATACGGTTTCCGCTTTTTGACTGATTTGTTTTCCGAATGATCGCGCTCCTTAACCCGAAATCGTCGTTTCATTCGCGTGCTCCAATATGTTTCATCGCATAGTTAAGCCATGGGGTTGGTGATCGGGCTTTTGATCGGGCAGCGCTTTTTATTTTCCTCCAAATTCAGTTTTCGCATGGTGAGGCATAGCAAATCCTCTCAAGCAAAGTACCCTCAGAAACAAAAAAAAAACGTGGTGCACCTTCGTTGCAGGCTACCGTAGCATGCGTCGTTGTCGGAGTTTGTGAGGATGGTGGGAGGGTCATCATGTGGCAAGTTTTGTTTTTTAATGCCGCCGCCGGCGTAGCCTCCTGTAAGCGACTCTGACTTCTCCACTGGTTTATAGCATCGCTGGCTCTTGGCGAGAGCGGATAAACTCCTCACCCCGCGACACGCGACAAGGTCAAAGAGACCTTATGGAGTCCCTCCGTGTCATGTTTCCGAGCTATACGGCCTGAATGGGCGGCGTTCAAAACACGCTGCCTCACTTTGTGCTGATGTGCAGACACTCCTGGTTCTAACCAGTCACCACAAAGCTGCGTAATCCATATCACAGGCACGGTTAGGTGTTGTGTGTATTTTATTGGGTGGGTAGGTGTTGAATAATGGGACCTTCGAAATATGTGGGTTAGGGTTTAGGGTAAGGGTACTGCTGTAGTTTGTGTTTTTTTTCTTCGTTTCTTTTTTTCGGCGTACAACTGAGTATGCACTGCTGCTTTGGATAGGTTTCGCTCAACACTTTTCGTGTGTGTCCATCCATCCTGCCATGCCCCCCCCCCCCTATAAATATATGATATATTGATAGGTTGGGTTGGCGTCGGTTGGCAACGCCGCTGTAAAACACGCCACTCGCTGCGTGAGCTAGACAACCAGGGTGCCGTTTTTTTTTTTTGTTTGTCTCCATCAATCCTGCCCTGACCCCTCCCCCGATGATAGCCCAACGCGCTCCGTCCCGGCATTGTAGGGGTGCGAGGGTCTATGGCCATACGACTACGGCCATGCATGAATATGAAGTACCCCCCCCCCCCTATAGCCGTACGACCACGCATGGCATACGTACACTGTCATGTTATTCATGGTATCCCCGTTTCCCCACTATTGTTGAGGTGGCGTGTTTCTGGTTGTTACACGCCGAGAACATTATTTTTTGCTCGCCCCACGTTCATAACTATCTTTGACCAGGAATCAGTATGGGACGCGTGCTACGACAGAGTTATATAGAACGTTTTGGCTCAAAACGTTTCTGAATGATGAGGACCCTTGACCCAAAATATCGTCGGTGATTTCATTGTTGTGTTGCGTTAGTTTTCGTCGTATAGTTAGGCCATGGCAGTGCGCTCATCGCGTGGCACTTTTGATTTCTTCCAAAAATCAGTTTTTTGGGGTGAGGTATAGAGTTCTCCTCTCAAGTGATAAGCCACCATCCTCCGAAGGCAAGAACATGGCCTGTATGCAGGTGCACCTCTACCGTTCGTAGCGTGCCTCATGGCACGAACAACATAATAGCCGAAATAGCAATCTTGCGAGTGACCGAGAGCGTCTTGTCTCAAGCCTGCTTCGAGTAGCCGGGCCAACCCCATACTGCACACTTGTTCTCCGGTTTCTAACCTGCCCCAGGAGTGCCTTCAGAACGCCCCCCCTCCGCCTAAAGTTTGGTACACTGGATAGTAACGAGAAAAATATCGCTATCTTAGGAGATAGATGGTGGCCACAGGCGGCGAAACAGGAAGGGGATAGGATTAGCAAAACAAATCTTTGTAATCTATGGAGAAAAAACAAACGTAATGAGCGCCCACATGTTGGAGTTGTCTCTGTTAGGAGTAGGAACGGTGCTCCGTCTCGAAAGGGGTGCGTGGTCAATGGTCAAATGACTAAAGCAAGCAACAAAGGAGTACGCCCCCTATCGTCATACGACTACGGCCATGCATGAACATCAAGCACCCCCCCCCCC
>MEHQ01001746.1:517431-553197 GCA_008828725.1 Saccharina japonica | reverse complement strand
CTCCCCCTCCCCCTTCCCCCTCCACCGAAGAAGAGAGAGCCCGTCGCCTTAGCCCTCGTAAGGAAATTCGCCATCTGCACGGAAGCGGTGATGCTCGGGGCGGCCGCGATATCGCGGGCACCGGGGGCGGCGGCAGCAACGGTGGCAGCTCGGGCACCTTCCTCCGCCTCAGAGGTTCAGAAAAAAATGAAGAGGGCGACACCCTCTGTCCGACGGGATGGTGGTGGTGGGTGCCGCTCGTTGTCGGGCCCCCATCGTAAGGAGGAGCTGGGGCGCACGGCCGAGGTGCTGAGGGTCGTGGACGGGTCCTGGGTGCTCCTTCGCAGCTATCTCGTCGTGCATGCGCGGGACATGTTTGTCCTGGATAGAAAGCGAAACCAGTTTGGGAGCGGGGATGGAAGCGGCGGCGGCGGCGGCGGCGGCGGTGGTGGCGGGTTTGTCGCTGGAAGCTCTATGCCGCGGTCGGCCTTACCGCGATTGCACCCCGCTGTCGGCGGCCCATCTGCGCAGAGCGTTTCTGTCGAGGGCGGACGGGGTGGCGGTGAACGACGGGAACATGTCGTTCCCGCGCTGGCAGGGATAGAGGGTGCCCCGCCTCGCGGGGGTGGGGCTTGTTCATCAACCGACGCGGGGTTAGCGGGGAGGGCGAACGTACAAGGGAACCAGCAGCAGCAGCAGCAGCATTCCGTACCTCCCAACATCGCGGGCGTGACCACGCCGACGTCAGGTCGAGATAGCGCCGGCTCTGGACGGAATCGTGCAGGAAACCGGTCTGGCGCCGAAGGGCGCCTGAACCACAGTCTTTCCGTCAGCGAGGCGCTGGTCGTTCGACTCGCCCGCGACGGGGTAGCCGCTGGAGGCGCCAGGGGCGGCGGCGGCGGTGGCCGCGGCGGTAGCGGCGGCATCGGTGGCGGCCCGAGGGTAGCCTCGTCTCACGAGCGAGAATCCGTCACCGTAACGGGTCTCCTGCGGGAAGTAGGCTTTCGTTCTATCTCGACCGCGTTTGGTGCCGGGGCCGGCGGCGCTAGGACGGAACGGAAGGCGGCCGCGGGAGAGCGCACGGGGTCGGGGAGCGTCGACATGTTCGACGTGCTGTCGCGGACGAAGATGCAGCTGTGCGTGACCCTCGAGGAGGGCTCGGACAGGGTTTGCGTGTACTTGGGCTTGCGCCGGGAGTGTTGGCCGGCGGGAATGATTCCGGGGTATTCCACCGTGCAGGTATAGTACGCTTTGACTCGTGTTGTTCTTCGTGTTGCGAAACCGGGCGGCGCGAGCAAATATACCAGGAAACGGTGGTATAGACCTCGAGCGGACGCCGGCAAACAGGCTATAGTCGTTTGCAACTTACACTGCATGATATACTCCTTAATAGTGCATCACGTTTGGTGAATCCTGGACCGTACGCGCTGTACTTTTTGTTTTGCCCGGCGCGAAATCGGTCAGCCGCGCCCCATCGACGATCGCTCGCAAAGCGAAGGCAAACAAGAGGGGTTCTCGGGTGCGCCACCCGACCCCACCCAACCAATCGCAACCGTTGTTTCGGTTCGTGTTCCGTGTGCAGGTGGAAGGCGTTTGCAGGAAGCTGGCCGGTAACGGCAAGAGCGTGTATCTAGCGGTTTCACGTTCCGGCGGAGGGACTGTTAAGGCGAGAAGTGTGTCGTGGTACACATGAGAGCTGCAAGATCGGTGGAAATTACAATTGTTGCCCTTAAGTCAGACAGATGTCGGAAGCTATATATCGGGCGCGATCGAAGTATTACACTCAGCTAGTAAAGATAAGTTTCGACGAAATCCTCGAGCTCACAGCTGTTTATTTTATTTTATTTATAATATTTGTGAAGCCTCCTTTGGTCAGTGAGATATCGCGGAAGCCGTATGAAACCTCCGATGACTGCATCGTCAACTGCAACGAATCTCGCGGCCAGCAGTCTGCCTTGCGCTGATGATCTCGGCGGGTCGATTGAAACATGCAGGTGGATGAGAGCCCCAATCTTGCTCGCCACAAAACAACCGGAAGGCAGATGGTGTGTTACAAGCTCATGCCACAAAATCGCTTAGAAACGGTAGTGGAAATGGCACCAGCAGAAGACATTTTCGCAGCTCGAAGATGACCGGCGTTGCGGCTTTTGCTTTCCCACCGTTTTCGTCCCCGCTTGCTATCGATAGCATGTTCGCGTTTCTGACGAGCACCGCGCCTTAGGGACGCCGTTTCCCGGTCATCTGTGTAGTCTGTTTGGTCACGTTAGCGTTGCAGTCAAGAACTATGTACCGTCGCGACTCTACAGCAACTCGCACGCTTTTCTTTACTCTCGGTTCACGTTTCGCTCTTGTCCCAGCTACGTATAAGCGCCTCTGGATGTAGGATAGTAGATGTGCGCTACGATGAAGGAGGTATATCTTTTTTTGGCTAAAAATATTTCCGAAGGATCGGGCTCCTTACCCCAAAATCGTCAGACTTTCATTTTTGTACTGTTATGTTTTTCATACAAGACTCAGGTAATGGAATTCGTCATCGGGTAGCACTTTTAGCTTCCTCCAAAACCAATGTTTCGGCCACGTATGGCGCTCCTCAAGTTAGGAGCTCAGAAAAAGCATGGCGCACCTCTATCGTAGCATGCGTCAGTACGCGTTGCTGCTGGACTGGGTCGCTCTGATGAGATTACCTCTTCTTACCGTTTTTCCACTCTGTCCCGAAACATAAGCACCGTTTATATCACATGTTAGTATAAAAACGGTGCTTCTATTTCGGAACAGAGTGTTACAGTATAGGTAGGCGTGCTCGTACGATATATAGGTGCATCTACTATTTTCTGAGGGTGTGTGTTTTCACTTGATTACAATGTAGGAACTCTGAACCCCACAAAAAATCTGACCCCCGAGAGAAATGCAAGTGTAACCTGACGAACAATGCCTTCCATGTGCAACCTGATGAACAATGCCTTCCATGACTTGGTTATTAATAGTTGTGGAAAAATAGTGAAAACACGCCATTGACATTCCAGCGATATTGCATTAACCCATTAAGGGCTGCAGTCTCGATGTGGGGACAAAACACTTGGAATTAGAGTGAAATGTTTAGTTTTAGACAGTGCAGTCCTAAAAGAGTTAAGAAGCACACCAGTGACGCATGCTATGCATGTACGGCAGGGAGATGCACCATTTGTTTCAATCTGGGGCTCCCTTACTTGAGGTCTATACTAATAGCAAGTAAAAGCTGATTTCGGGAGGAAAATAAAAGTGTGATTTGATACCCGATGAACAATCCCCATGGCCTATACTAATAGTAATTGAAAACAAAGAATAAAAAATAAGGCTACGTAACACAAGAAAATAAATTCCGCACGAGTTTGGGCTAAGGAGCCTTTAATAGGTCAGCCAGAAAACGTTTCAGCCAAAAAAAGGTATACCTCTTCTACCTCTATCGTAGTACGCGTCTGTCAGTCAGTCATAAACGTCAATGTTCCGGCCATAAAAGTGCTGGTAGGAAACCGCGCAGCAGGATATTTGGAACTGTGGGTTCACTTGTGTGCGTTGGTGGATGATGGAGGGTAGGTGTTATCTTACAGCAGTTTCCTTGTTTTTTCTGTGGCGTTCCTTTCATTCTGCTGGGTTCCTGTGTGTGCTCAAAACCCTCACCGGCTCGTATACTTCATATTATGTGATATCATCCGGCTTCTGCCATTTCGAACGGAATCCCTGTGTTTTGACGCCGCCAACGTTATAAACCCGCATGCGCTCGTTATCAACACCCCCGCCGCCCCTACACCCGTGCCATGACAGGGGTAGCGCCTTTTTTTTTGCCTTGCAAGGCAAATATTTTCTGAGTGACGGGGGTCACTTAACCCTTTTAGAACTGCACTGTCTAGGAATAACTATTTCAGTCTAATTCCAAGTGTTTTTTCCCCACATCGGGACTGCAGTCCTAAAGGGGTTAACCCAAAATCGTCGAAATGTCATTTGTTTTTTGCAATATGGTTTTGCGTATAACTAGGCCATGAGATTGGTCATCGGCTTGCACTTTTTATTTTCCCTTAATATCAGCTTTTGGGCGGGGTATATATATCCTATACTGTATTCAAGTGATTATCATAGCCTCAGAAAATGTGTTGGTACACCTCTTCCTTACCACCAACCCCCACCGCCCGTCGCGCTACCGCATGCCAACCTCGTTTCTCCCAGGTCGTTTCTCTGGCACTACCCCCTCCCCCGGCGTACGTCCCCGTGTTGGGCTGGTCCACTCCCGCGCCCGCCTGTGGCCCCAACGCGTCTGCCGGCTTGGGGCACGGGAAAGTTCACGGTGTCAACGATGCGGCTAGCGCAAGAGATTTATCAGTCGTCGGCAACGTTTCATCCCCTCCGCTTCTCCTGTTTCCAACCCCTGCAACGACTGCTACTTTCGGCGCTGAGGAGGGTGCTCGTGGCAGCGGTGACCTTCGCGGAGAAGCTGGTGGCTGTGTTGGGTTTCAGGGTTCCTCGCGCGGTGTGGCGACGCTCCGTGGGCGGGGCGTGATCAAGGCTACCCGCGACGGGCGCGCGTTGCTTCTCGACACGCACCCTTCGGACGCCCCCCCGTCCCCTCCACCGTCACCGCCTCCACGTGCACCAGCGATAGCAGCGCTATCACCACCACCACCACCGCTGCTGCCGCCATGTGCACAAGCGCGGACACTGCCCCCGTGTTACAATGCAGAGGGTTTCTCGCTTAGCGTGGCAGAAGAGCGGCATCCCGAAGACAGCAGAGGTCGCTGTGCTAGCGGTTCATCCCCCATACCCGCCGAGTGTACGCCGCCAGGGAAAACAGCGACAGGGGACGGGAGGTTGCTGCCCCCCCTCGCAGGCGTTCAAGGCTTGACCGGTGGGCCTGCAGCGGCGGGGAATTTTACTCGACATGTATCTGGTGCCCCTGGTGCCCCTGGTGCCCCTGAGGTACATAGAGGGAAACACAAGTGGGCGGTTCCAGCGCCGGTCCTGGGACCAGTCCGGGGACCAATCCTGGGACCGGCGGTGGGGGTGGCGGCGCTGCCCACGCTGGGTGAGATGTGCAAGCGCGGCGTCCTCGTTCGTGCGAGTCGAAGGATTACGTGCATGTCGGTGGTCGGAGTGAAGTTTGCTAAGGTGACGACGTGGTGCCGAAACTGTGGCATGGTGAGTGACCAAAATGCGACTGCGAATAGGTTCATCATACAGCCGTCGAAGAAAATTCGGGTATGAATTGAATTCAGGAGTTTTACAAATTTTTGGTGCGTTTTGAAGATCCGCGGTGCGGTATTTTCCTCGCGACAGACTGTAAGTGTTCCACACACCGGACATATCATGATCTACGGTAGATAATCTAGATTGATCTAGTTCCTGACATCTCGTTGTGAGATGTTGCGTAAGATTTGCACAGCGCAGATATACGTATAGCACAGAGATCCAACTCAGCAACCGTGTGTTACATCATGCAGGTTTGCACGGCTCCCACCCGACGACATGGGCTAGGTGTCATACACGGCAGGAATCTATACCCCCTAAAATAGCTAGATCATCAAGCGAGGGCCGTCTATCTGTCTGGTGTCGTTTCTAACTTGGCAATCGTTTGCGAGTGACACTTGTCGCCCAGCCTCGGCTGTAGCGCGTGCGCAACCGCGGGGGGGAGGCACACGACAGCAGGATAAGGATTGCCGTCGGTATCATACAACTGTTTTACGCGTTTTAAGGAGTTGACACTTACCGGTATACTCATACAGCACAAGTCGATACAACGACGAAACCATCCGAGGGACGCCGTCTTACCAACTGTCTATAAAGGTTGAGTAATATGCAGCACCCCCCAAAACCCAGCAAACATGCACGCCTCCTTATTGTTGCTCCGTGTAGCCGACGCTGCAATACGTAGCGTCAATTCGTTTCGGCCGTTTTCACCTCTGTATTCCGGGGCAACATAGTACTAATAGTACTAATACTGTAGCAATCGTTCCCAAATTTGGCGTGTATACATTAGGGGGGATGTATGATTTTTCGGGGACATCGTGGGTTCTGATCGCTACGATAGCCCACCCCGAAACGGTTTTCCAAGCTGATTTTTCTGGACAACGGAGAGGCAGATCTCGAGTGCAAGGGCCGAGCGACGAAGTCTATGGAGACAGATCTCGACGACATCTCCCCCCGAAACACACCCCGCCATTTTCATTATAGGTGCATGCATGCACAGCCGCCACCCCCCCCGGGTTTTTGCAGAAAATCGGCTCTTAAATGTATCCCACGGGAGAAAAATATCAAAAGGGTCATAACCCCTTGAGAAGCGTACCCACGTTTTCGGGACAAACTACTTGGAAATAGAGTGGATTATTTTCTGCAGTGCAGTAGAGGGGGCCTGTATAAGGTAGTACGGATAAGGCGGCCGCTCGGTATGAGGCGGTCGAAACCGGCCAGTAGCGTTTACCGTGTTCTTGACTCACAAATCGTACCAGATAAAGCGCCAAATATATTTACGGTTTTCGTGGTGGTCCGCACATTTTTTCAGATTGTCCAAAACGCGCGGTGAAGCCGCGCTCGGGTCGAACCTTAGCCTGAACTAGGGTTGGGGTTGGGGTTAGGGTTGGGCTGGGTCGACGCCTTCTCGTGATTTGATTAAAGAAAACATCCAAAAACACATAAAACCAGCAAGATATCATAATATAGTTGGTACTTTATCTGGTACGATTTGTGGGTTAACGGCCGGTAAAGGCGCCTCAAATCGGCCATCACGACCGGACGGTTGCACTCACATGGTGGGATGAATCAGGCGGCCAGCAGCAGCAGCAGCAGCAGCAGCAGCAGCAGCAGCAGTAAAGGCCGCCCACCCGTACGGCACAGCAAAAACCTACAGCAGTACGTACCCAGTCAAACCCCTCGCCCTCCCCCCCCGCCACCCCCCCCGCCACCCGTACTTGCCCACGCTAACCTCCCCACTCCCCCCCCCCGCCCCCCCCGCTCCCCCTCCCGCCGCATATAAGGCGGTCAAAATCTCGGTGCACTATACCGCCTTATATAGGCCCCACTACTGCTGTATCCTTGTTATCGTATTATGTGATGCTCTTACGTGGTGATGGTGATGGTGATGATGGTGATGATGATGATAATGATCATGATGATAATGATCATGATGGTGATGGTGATGGTGATGGTGATGATGATAGTGATGCTGATGATGATGACGATGATGACACACTTTTTGAACCTGTACTGGGTTCGTTTCTGCAGTATCTATAGTAAAAAAAGGGTCAACACGTGCGGTGGTTGAACCTAGAGTCATCCATGTTCTTCAAACGACGCCCCGGAACGCCTTTGCTCCTCGGTAATGGTGGCGATAAACGTCGATAACATGCCGCATGTCTGGACTGTATACAGGTGCGAGAGAGGGACCTCGGTGCTGAAAGATGCTGGGCTAGGTGCGACGTCGCTTCCAGCTGGGAGGTGCGCTGGGAGGGGTCTGCCAACGTCGACGACGGCACTGGGCAGGTGATAAAAAGCGGCCTAGAAATATCTTGATGCTGTCCGGACAGGGGTGGTTTTTTATGGGGTTGATGCCATCTCGACCGTTTTCCCTCGCTGCGTCCATGAAAAAGAAGCCCGAGTTGTTGTCGAGTTGACCTACGGAGTGGAACGCCGATTGTTGCCGCAGTGTTGCCTTTTGTGCTGCGTGCGGGTTGACGGCAGTTTGTACTGGTATCAGTTTTTTCGCAACCGGGAGTGTCCGTCGAAAAACGATGTACGTCTAGCTAACGGATGTGTTGGTATTCGGCAGGCATGCCTGTCTCTGCGCGTATGTGTGTCCGCTGAAGACTGGCAGTCGCGACCCTGTTTTGTTTCCTTCAAATTTTCGGGATAGAGCATTTTTATTGTGGATCAAGTGATAACTAATATCCATAGACGACATGCTCACGCGCCCGAGGCAACAGCAGCAGCAGCCGGTTCCCTCTCTTGCGACGGAGGCGAAGGCTTACATTTGACACACGACACGACACGTACCTGGTACGTATAGTATACGACTATGTTCCAAAACATGAGGGACGGTTATATTAAAGGTACTGTATGAATGCTCCCTATATTTTGGGACAGATTGGTATGTGGAAATGTGGTAAGCTTAAGGTTTATTTTTGTACCAATCAATTGCTGGAGGACACCATGAAATATTATAAAAACAAAAGTTATCCTCGTCTCGGGGTCCGTTGGTGTTGCATTGAACGGCGCGCAACATTTGTTTTTCGTTCAGGCACTGCTTCTTCTCGACGGCAACGACGTGGTGAAGCTGCTCAAGCTGCCGGCGGGGGCAAGACGGGACATCGAGCTGGCGGCGAGATGGCATGGCCCGGTGGTGAGTGAGGGTCTCGTTGACCGTGTCAAGTAAATCATACCACTTTGACCCGGAACATAACCGTTTGTGTATCAACATTTCATTGAAATGATCCTTATATTTCGGTTCAGAGTGGTATTAACTAGTTGCTTTTGTTTTTAGTTTGTTTTTTCAATCCTTCGACGGAAAGTATAAAATTTAAGCAGCTATTCATAGCGCTACAATGGCTGCTGCTCTGCAATTAGTGTTTGCGTAAGTTGCACTGTTGATTGCGTTTCTTCATGGGCTTATCTCACAGGCAGTGATATCGAAACTTTCCTGGAAACTCATGTGATAACCGCTCTGGTCTGGACGGAAATGAAGGGACCGTTTGGTCTTCAAACGTACACCCCAACGCTCCTTACATTTCCTCACCTGCCGTTGTGAGTAGTAGCTTATGTTTTTAAAGCTTGCGTAAGCTATTACGGGAAACCATAGTTAATACAGTAGGTCATATGGTACACAAAAAAAACTATACATTTACGTAGCTATTTTTTCTAACAAAATTTAATCCCCTACCTATGGTACACACAAAAACCTATACATTTACCTATTTTTTTCGAACAGAATTCGGTCCTACGTATTTACTATGGTCCTCGGTAATAGGGACGTTGCTCTATTTTGTTTTTAAAGCTGGCGTAAGCTAGGGGGAGCTAGACAGGTGTTCCGAACACCCAAACGCCCCTAACCTCTACCTCCTGCCTCTGCGGATACTGTTGTGGATGACCAAAGACGTCGGTTGATGATCTCGTTTTGCCGCGGCAAGGCCTCTATATAGACTAAGAATGCTACTCGCAGCTTGCGATGGTTAGATAGACCTGTTCGGTCGAAACGGGATTGAACATTTTGTTTCGATCGGACTATTTCGAAGCTTTATCGTTTGTGACTATTAACAGGGTAGGAAGGGTAGGAGTGTTCGGTCGAAAATAATTGAATACTTGTTTTGATTGCACTATTCTGGAGCTTATCGTTTGTGACTAGTAATAGGGTACTTGTCGGGTTTCTGAATGGTGTGGAATTTATCGTTCATTCCGGGGAAAATCGTGGGTGGTAGGAAACGTATCGGTTGGGTTCATCCCGGACGACAGCCCCCCCCCCCCCCCTCCTGACAAATGCGCTAAAGACCGCGGTGGCAACGAAACCAAAAGTCTTCGAGTTGCCCCCGCGGACTTCGGCGCATTTTAGCAGGGGCTGCGGAGGTGGCATGGGTCAAGAAAATCATGGTTGCCGTCGTTGTTGGTGATGCTGGTTGCTGGTGCTGGCGCCGGTGCTGGTGCTACCGTGGATGATGGTTCTACCTGCGGCATGGGCGACTAGCTTTTCGTGTCGGGGGGTTTCTTGACGGCTGTCCGTCGAGGCTTTCAGAGTGCCGTCCGTCAACCCACATCTTTGGTGTCCTAAACAATTTAGGACCATTTTTTTTTGGGGGGGGGGTGTTACGATAGAGGTAGAGGTATACCTTTTTTTGGCTGAATTGAACATTTTCTGACTGAATGACTTAGTAAAGGCTCCTTAACCCATTCAGAACTGAAAAAACTTATCCCACACTAATTCCAGGTGTTTTGTCCCCAAAATCGTGGGACCGGTTCTTAAGGGGCTAACCCGAAAATCGTCGGAATTTCATTCTTGTGTTGCGATATTTTTCGTTTTATACTTGGGGCCATGGGATTGTTTATCGGGTATATATTATATACCTGGTATGTCACTTTTATTTCCCTCTATATTTGTTTTTTGGGTGACTCACTATTACTTACTATTAGTATGGAGCTCCTTAAAGTGACCAGCCCCCTCAGAAAAAAGACATGGTGCACGTCTACGTACCGTACGTAGCATGCCTCTTTTTATTGTTAGAACTAACTATCAATTCGTTAGGGCTGGTCGGTGTTGTTACTTGCTGGGTGGCTTATCCGGTGGCTTCGTACTTGTTTTTCCTTTACGTCGTATGCGTACGTAGCTTTCAAGAGCTTTTGTTATTGTTTTTCGTTCTTGCCTGTTGCGGCTAACGTACGAGCACGTGCGTAGCTGGTACGAGGAACGAACGGCCTGCTGTGTTATCCCTTTTTAGCTTTCGTCACCCCCCCCGGGATTTGAAACCGTCCACAATCCCGAAGGGGAACCTTGTATTGCATGTATACCAGACTCGTTCCACGGTATACCGTATATAGGTATAAAGGGGTATCAGTTAGCTTTTGCCTTTTGAGGCAATGTTGTTGTGACTGACTATTTGTATACTCCTCAAGTTGAGAAGCAACTGTACCTGTTAGAAGGATACATTTGCTCGTGTACAGTACGCGACAGCACTTAATAATTTGGCAGATAATAATTTCAGGCTCGACTTTCAGAAGAAAATAAGAACATGGCCCATTTTGTACTTAAAATAGTGTAGGAAACAACCTGCCTTACCTAAGAATTCCAGCCTGGCTAGAAATAAGGGATTATTAACTGCTGTCGTATACTGTTTTTGTTTTAGGATTACTGGTATATGTAGGTCTTACAAATGTTTTGGTCAGGCTGCGCGAACAAACTCCTTCGAAGCCAGCCATGATTCGGGTGATATATTGAGCTCCTCATGTGAGGAGCTAATATAATATGCCGCCACCCCTATGAGGGGGCATTGATCACCGTCCTTACATTTCGGGACAAGAGTGCCTGAGATATACTGCTGTACCCCCATTTGTTGTCCACCCCGTACTCCTCTGTTTTGTTCGCAGTCGTTCTCAGGCCAAGCACCGTCACAGGCGGGCGGCAACAGCGCGTTGGCATCAGCCGCGCGCTCGCCGCCGCACCCTCTCCTCGCGCGCGCACGGGCGTCCCTAGCAGCAGCCGCTACCCGGGCAGGCAAGGAGAGGGGGAAGATAGCGGCGAGATGTGTGCAAATCGTCAAGCGCGGTGGGGATAGTGGGGGTGGCGTGCGGGGCGGCAAGGTGGGAGGGTATAAGTCGGCCGTCGTGGATGTCATGGGCGAGGGCATGGAGACTTTAACGTTGCCTAACCTGGTGTTGCAAGGTACTGGGTTGGAGGATGCGAATGCGAGGGACGAGGCGTACAGGGCGTTGGCTAGGTGTAGGTTTTGACGGGGACACCACGCTCGTCTGTGGCCGTCGTTAGTGTTGGCGGTGCGAATGCCTGCGCGTGTGTTGTTGTTCTGGCCCCAGCTGCCCACTCCCTCGCTCGGCTTGATGTTGGCGGTGCTTTTGTACGTGTGTGTTTGTTTTTCGTGCCCCCGTCTTTCCACTTCCGCGCGCGCCTCTGTGTGTGAGCGTGTGCGTTCGAGCCATGGGCTGTTATGTAGCGTCGACGACAGGTGCGGGTACCGCATCGTGACGAACTAATAAAAGAAGCAAATTGAAGTAATATATTAACTTGCTTGGTATAAGGTTCTCTTTGTTTATTTATTTATTTCGTGCAAGCGTCGAGTTCGAGGAACCAACTCGGTCGGTTTTCATTTTTTGTTTCGTTGTAAATTTATTCATGAAATAAGCCAGCTGTGAGTTTGACTGACCTTTGAGTCGTCGAAACTCCGCTACAGATGCATGCTTCTTAAGCGGTAACGTTGGCCTACACTCATTCTCCTGAATTGTTATTTAGGTGGAAATATAGAATCGGGGAATTTGGTGTGGCCCGCGTGTAGTTCTAGTGTTATGAGAAGGGGAAAAAAAAACTCAGAAAACAGCACTTTAGACACTTACCCTAATCCCAACCTCAACTCCGATCCCGCCCCGACCCTCATGAGCTTTTTCTTGAAAAATTCAGGTGTTTTTTGTTTTTGAACAACTGGTCGACCACACTATACTCGTAGCCATACCGAAGTATACTAAAATATTCGCCGATTTATTTCCGTTACTTCTACTGTAGATGATAATTCAGTGATGCGGTAAAGGCTCGTACTGTTCCGTTCTTCGTGCAGGATATAAATAGCCTCCTCACAGCGTTTGTGCGTCCGAATCCTGCGGGTGGTAGATTTTTTTCTAGGGGAAAATTCTGTACGCGTCAGACAGATCATGACCTAGATCATAATCTACTCACAGATCATGACATAGATACTCTACAGTAGATCCTGTACGTGTACGAAGTATTGTTGCCCTTATAATTGTCTGTAGCATTTTGTACCAGTATAGTGTTACGGGACACGTGCGTTGCACACACTAGCGAAACGTGCACATACCTACGAGTACTCATACTCATATCATTTGTGCGGCCAAAACCCACGGGTGGTGGCGTTTCGTATCGTATTTGGTTATGGTGCACATATCATGTACGTTGCGCACACTAACGTACGTGCACATAATACTTACTTCATACTCACACATACATATTTTGCTTTGAAAAGGACCATCATGTGTGATGGTGGAGGAAAACAAATGCTCGAAACTCGCATCTTTACAAGCTCGGGGTATGATACATGATACTATTTTGCCGCAGAAGTGACATGAGGCAAGACACAAGCTCATATCATATCAAGAGTCACGACAGCTGTCACAAGTAATTACTTGGTGACCAGACCGGGTAATTCCCCGCCTCAACTACCGTCAGATCAACGGAGACCTATGACCACTTCTATTAATAGTACAAGATCCAATATCCTCGATAATGGAGGAACATCTTCTGATCATGATCTTGCATGACAGATCTCGCCAACTGACAATGTAGCAACAACCTGTGACTCACATTTTGCTATAAAAATAACCATCAGGTGTGAGATGGGAAAATTTACTCGAAAACCATCTTTGCAACCTTGGGGTGTGATATATACGATACGATACTTCGATCGTCCGCCTTACGGGGTGTGTAGGTTTTTTGAGTGGTGTACAACATTCTGATAGTCACACACAATATATGCTACGATACGGTACGTGCACACTATTAATATATACTGCAGTACGTGCCGCTGTATATACAACAGTGATCAAGGTTACTTGCACACAAACGTGACGTGAGCACCGTCAGGCCCTACGTACATACACCCTACAGCAGTGCGTGGCGATGAAGCGGGGTGTTTTTTTTTTAACGGATCAGGCGACAGACGATCGGACATCTATCCCCCCCCCCCCCATCCCCATCGCAGAAGACGCCAGCGTGTCGGATGTAGAGCGTGGCGCTATCATAATCACACCCTGGACAATAGGTTCGAGGTCAATAGGCAATCGATAGGATCCTATTCCAATAGGAGGCCTATTGTAGCTTGTGATAGGTATCGATTGGCACTTTATGAAGCCTATAGTTTCCGGCAATGGGTATCGACGGGTACGCTCACTGATCTACTGTTCGGTCAATAGCCTATGGTACGTATTGATGTTGAAGTATTGGTGAAATAAGTAGGTATCGATACACATTTCGAGGATGGTACTGTTCGGGCAATAGGATATCGGCACTGAGGAACGTAACATATTGGAATGTCCGATAGGTATCGATAGTCGTGTCACGAAACATATTGTTTGTGCCGATAGGTATCGATAGATATTTTGATAATCCTATCGGTTTGCACGATAGGTATCGATAGCTGTTTCACGAAATATATTGCTTCTACCGATAGGTATCGATAGACATTCCGCTAATGTATTGGTTCGGGTAATTGGTATCGATAGACCCCCCGCTGTTTTACTGGTTCGGACAATAGGCATCGATAGATCTTGCACCGTTCTATTGGTTCGGACGATAGGCATCGATAGATCTTGCACCATTCCATTGGTTCGGACCATGGGTATCGATATACTTTGCACCATTCTATTGGTTCGGACCATGGGTATCGATAGACCTTCACCCTGCTACTGGTTCGTACGACGGGTATCGATATTATGTCCACGCCGCATGCCCGTTCAGCATAGCGGAACATGCTCGGATCCGGCGTTGTCTGTCGCTGTTGTGCCCCAAGAAGCTACAGGTGGGTGGCTTGAATAACAAGGGTAGGGGGTTAGTACTATCTTTGCAAGGCCTCGTGCTTCTTATACCCTGGATAATACTCTTATCGAATAGGCTATTGGGCTAACAATAGGTCGGGAATTATGGCTATCGATACCTACTGCGGGTCACAATTCGTTGGGTTCGGGGTATATCGATAGGTATTGTAAATAACAATAGGATTAGTGCAGTGCCCACAATAGCCTATTGTGAGACAAATATGCTTGTGAATGTGCCTATCGATAGGTATCTTGGGTACCAACAGAGTTTGGAATATTTCCCCAATAGGCTATCGTCCGAGCAATATCTTCCTATTACTATCGATCAATACCTACTGATTGTATCGATAGGTGTGCAATAGTATCGATCGATACCTATTGCGCAATTCAATAGGTTCGAGCTTTAGTTGATCGATACCTATTGCCCAATTCAAGAGGTTTGCTATGTTATCGATCGATACCTATTGATTGTATCAATAGCTGTGTAATGGTATCGATCGATACCTATTGGGCGATTCAATAGGTTCGAACTTTAGTTGACTGATACCTATTGCCCAATTAAGTAGGTTTGCTCTGGTATCGATCGATACCTATTGATTGTATCGATAGGTGTGCAATGGTATCGATCGATACCTACTGGGCGATTCAACAGGTTCGAACTTTAGTTGATCGATATATATTGCCCAATTCAATAGGTTTGCAAATTTATCGATTGGTACCTACTGCTCAATTCAGTTTGTTCGTAGGGGTGTCGAGCAATGCCTGCTGCTCAACATAATAATCTTGCGACGATGCGATCGATACCTATAGGCTACTGTCCAAATCTAATAGACCCTATTGATCAAAGCAATAGGTATCGATAGACAATATAAAACACCTATCGAAAGTACAATAGGCTACTGCCCAAATATATCCGGACCTATTGGCCAAAGCCATAGGTATCGATAGACAATTTCCAATACCTATTGGCCAAAGCAATATGTATCAATAGACAATTTAAAATACCTATTGGCCAAGGCAATAGGTATCGATAGACAATTTCAAATACCTATTGGCCAAGGCAATAGATATCGATAGACAATTTCAAATACCTATCGAACGTACAATAGGCTATTGCACAAATCAGTATGAACCTATTGGACAAAGCAATAGGTATCGATAGACAATTTCCAATACCTATCCCAAGTACAATAGGCTATATCACAGATCAGTGTGAACCTATTGGACAAATACATAGGTATCGATAGGCACCTTGAAATACCTATTGCAGGTGCCAATAGGTATCGATAGGCAATATCCCAACCTATTGAAATACCAATAGGCCTATCCAATAGGCTATTGTCCAGGGTGTGATATAATATCATACGACGGTGCTTATATTTTTCTACTGCTGTAATAACCACCATACTCGTACGTATTATATACCCGTATATACGATAAATTAATTTAGTGTGGCGTACGTAGTGAGGTACGGTGAGCCGTGTTCGGCATAATGCGGTGTGGGGTGCCGTGCATTTTTTTTGTTTTTTTTTACGCTTGGCGGCTATTTGGGAATCGCACGGCGTGCTGTGCGGTTCGTCCGTACGGCAGTCGTACGGTGCTGTACTGTGCGGTGCTGTGCGGTGCTGTGCGGTGCTGTGCGGTGCGGTGCGGTGCGGCGAGGATCCCTCTTTTCCATTTCACAGCTCCGTATAGCTATTATATCATAGGTGCGGTCAGATGCGGTACGATGCATTTTCGGTAGAGAAAGCCAAAACCGTACATATCTATATACGATGCTGTCAAAGGTTCGTTCGTTGAAGAAACCGCACCACAAACCACTTTTAGAGGGAAAATTGGCGATAAAAATTGACGATCGCATGCAGACAGCGTCGGCAACAGTTAACCGCTAAACTGGGAGGTGACTACGTCTTGGTGTCCTTACTCCAATGCAAGGCGTCCCCCGCGACACGGGTATAGCATGATCTCTGTTCGTACTGCGGCGTGCTAGCACCCCTCGTAGGCTGCGGATAAGGGCCGTTATTATCGAAGGACCTTTTTTCCATGTTTTCCATGTTTTGTTTTTTCGCGCATTTTTTTTTTTTTTTTCCCAGATTTTTCCTGATTTAGTTTTCTTCCAAATTTGTGAAGTTCAACTGTTCTGGCCTTTTTCCCTCTGTTAATTTTTTATAAATTATGAAAACGTTTCCTGTTTTTCCTGTTTTTCTTGGGGTAAAAAAATGCGGAAAACTGGAAAAAAAATCTCAACGATAATAAAGGCCCTCAAGACCATACTGACCATGTGTTTGGTCGCTAATATCTGGGACTAAGAAAAAGGTGCCGTGAAACACATTACTTCATTTTTTTTTTACTGTTGTCTTTCAGATGGGTGGTATTCGAGCCATTCGTATATATAATGTACAATACGAGGCGGTAAGGTTCGTTCGTTGTTTGTTGAAGCAGTACGTAGCCACATGATGCCTGCAAAGCAGTACCACCCACAAAAACAAACAGTGCTGCCTGCACCAGTGGGGGATGATGACCTAAACTTTTATGTACGCTTATAGGTAGGTCATCCATCCCCCGTAGTACCGAACCTCATCAAGAAAATGCCCGCGCCGCGAAACGCCTTACTTTTTTTTCTCTCCTATTTTCTGATTTTTACTGATTGGCGCTCCGGCAGGGGGGTTGCTTTTGAGCGCTAGGTACGAATACTTTCAGCCGATGGGATCCACTTGGCCGAATGGTCACTTTGGTTTCTTGCCACAGGCGTATTAACTTTTTTTTCGGCGATATACACCGCCGCCACATGGATTACTTACTACTCTGCCGCAACAAAATATAAAACACGTGTCTGCGTCCAACTTCGAGTGAGGTACAGGGAGCCACTCGCCCGAGTCGCGTAGACACGGTACTGTAGTGAAGATGAGGCGTTTCGTATAATATTATATTTTGTATCACTCTGTACCTAAATGAAAGGGCCGTTTATATTTGTAACTACTGTACGTAGTATACAAACGTGCCCTAGACGAATGAATGCTACGGCGGTAGAGGTGCACCATCATCGTGTTTTTGCCTTCGGAGGGTGGTCACTTGATTATCTTGATTATAGTATAGGAGGAGCTCTATTACTTTTACCCACACACTCATTTTGGAGGGAAATAAAAAGTGCTACCCGATGAAAAATACGGTGGCCTAAGTAAGCATACAACGAACAATATTGCTACAGAGGCGTGCTACGGTAGAGGTATATAGCACTTTTTAGCTGAATCGTTTTCTGAACGATCGGGTTCCTTAACCCAAATTCGTCGGACTTTCATATTTTGTGACGAATAATGTTTCAGAGTATGCCTCGGTCGTGGGATTTCTCATCCTGCAGCACTTTTATTTTCCTCCAAAATCATTTTTTTCGGTGAGGTATGACGCTCCTTAGGGCCCGTTTTAACGAGTATGAAATAAATTCAAGTTGGAAAAAATAAAATTCAAATTCGCTTTTTATTGGTCAACACAAGCACCAGCACCAAATATTATGCCCCAGGATCCTAATCTTTGGTGCTGGTGCGTGTGTTGACCAATGAAAAGCGGATTTGAATATTTTTTTTTCCAAATTGATTTTTTTTCTTCTTCGTTAAAACGGGCCCTTAAGCGAGGAAGGAACTCAGAAAAATCATGGTGCACCTCTATTTATCGTAGCATGCGTCTACACGAGAATTAAATACCCGACGATTTTGGGTTAAGGAGCCCGACCATTCAGAAAATGTCCAATTCAGCCAAAAAAAGGTATACCTTTTCTACCTCTATCGCAGCACGCGTCCTTTCGCGTATTTCGGTACAGAGTGGTATACGATGCGGTAATAAGGTTCGTTCCAAATCGGATGATAGTGAAAACGAGGCGTTTCGTAGGATATCATGCATCACTCTTCTGTCCCTTGAAAAAAAGGACCGTTTTGATTTTTTGTATTATTACAAAGGACCATAGTAAATAAAACCAATTTTTTGTTAGAAAATATAGGGAAATATATAGGTTTTTGTCTGCACGGTGGGTCTTCTTTAATATGCCCCCCCGTACGTAATCGTATGCAATTGGACCATACACGTATTTCGGTACAGAGTTGGTATTCTATGCGGTAATAATGTTCGTTCGTTGAAGTAACTGCGCCTCAAAACTACTGAATTAGTTGTAATACAGTATAGGACACCTAATAGGAAACATGCTAATAAGAAAGCCAGGCTGACATTTGGAGGAAAATGAGAAATTCGGGAGACGTTATATTGAAATTAGTGTAGAAAGCACCCTCTCTCAAATAAGAAATCCAGCCTCGGTCAGATTTACTGTTTCTTATTAGGTGCCCTGTACTGTTTGTATATACCACCCATATATATGCAGTACCGTACACGAAGAAAAAGGCCACACCGTAAAGCGTAAAACTCCTGACTCTTTTAGTTTAATATCTTCTTCTCGTTACCGCTGCTGTGTCCTTCCCGATGAATGGTGAGTGGTATTTCAGCCGTTCGTTCGTACATACGATGCGGTGCAGTCCGTTCGTCGAAGAAACCGCACCGCAAAGAGGCAGAACCACTCACAGCTCACAGCAGTGACACACCCTATTACAGAGGACCATAGTAAATCGGACCAAATATTGTTAGTAAAAATAGTTATGTACGTATATAATATATAGCATATAGGTTCTTGTGTCAACCGTAGGTCCTATTTATTGTGGTCACCCGCGGTAGGAAAAAGTCCTACCGCAAAACGCCTCTTACGTTTTTCTCTCTTTTTCTTCTCTTTTATCGTTTCCTTCCCGATGGATAACATTCGAGTCATCCGTATGTATGATATATTATAATAACCCATACTATTACACGACCCATGGATGAGGTACTCGTACCGTACTGCCGGGTAACATTACGGGGGACACAGGTCGCCCCGGTGGGCTAGCAGGTAACCACGAAGCTTGTTAGCGTCAAGGTCACGAGTTCGACCCCCCCCGTGTGCATGCTCGTAGAGACTTTTTCTCGCAAAAAATCTTGACTAGCTGAAAGCGCGAGAGCGTGAGTTAGCAAAATTCGATGAAAATCGACGAGCGTTGGGAAGGCCGAACCCTCTGCGCGATAAAAAATCAAGGCAAGAACCGTAGTGGGGGAGGAGGGAGAGGAACCTACTTTGTGACCCCGGATCTGAGTTACGACTAGGGAGGAGAGAGAAAGGAAGGGCGAAGATAATGAATGGGATGGACAAAAAAGAAGTAAATCTAGGACCTGCAATATACACAAAAACCTGTATGTTTCCCTATTTTTAACAACAATGTTCGGTCCTATTTACTATCAATATGGTCCTCCGTAATATTAACAGGTGAAATATAAGCTTTAGGGTACCTCGTAGACAATATGCCAATCAATGCAAGATAACACCATGTGTAACATATCAAGTCTTACTCGGCGGGGGTAGATGAAGCGTGTTCGGAATCCGACGCAAGTCGACGAGGGAAGAAAGTGCTGAAATCTTCTCGCGATAAAAATGCAAGGCACGTACCGTCGTGGGGAGGGGGGAGAAGAGCCCGCTTTGTGACCCCGGATCCAAATTACGACTAAAGAGGGAGAGATGAAAAGAAGGGCGAAGCAAATAAATGGGATGGACGAAAACAAAAAAAAACGATCAAAGAAGAGGAAGCAACAAAAATTAGTTTTCACCTTCGAGGGACATTTAGTTTTCATTAGTTCACACCATTTCGAGACATTCATGGATTGATTTTGACACAAGAGGGACACGACCCGGCCGACAGCATGGTCATAAATACACGCACAGCTAAATTTGGCAACCGTTCACGACGAACTCATCATTTCCCTGCGGAAACAAGTTGGCTAGCGTAAATGATGCGACACCCGGCCACCACCGTTTATCACACAATCAACAAAGCCTACGATACAACGCCCCCTTTATTAAATAAATACGAATTCAAGACATTTAATTATTTTTCACCTCCAAACGACACGATATTCGTTCGTTGAGGAAACCGCGCCGCAAAGCAGTACCCGCCAATGAGCCACCTCAAGAAAATCGCGCCGTGAAACGCTTTAGTTTTTTTCTTGTTTGTTTTCTTGTTTTATCTTTCTTTTTTTTTTACTGTTTCGTTCCGAATGGATGGTTTTTGAGTCATTCGTAGGATGCGGTGCGGTGTCTCCTGGTCGAAGAAACCGCGCCTCAACGCAGTACCACCCACACAGCAGTGCGGTTACGCCGGCACCTTAGGAAAAAGCAGGACCGACCGTGAAACGCCTTACTTGAAAAAAAAACAAAAACAAAACTTCGGTTTTGTGACCACAGATAGATGACGATGTTGTGTCTCCCTAGGGTAAAGAACCGGCACGGACAATAATAGTGAGTGTGCCGGATGTCGACGGGTATGGTATAGAAACGACAGTTTTATGTGAAGAAAACACAAACAGCAGTGCAGTGCTGCTGTTTCCTTCCGGATGGATGACATTCGAGCCGTCCATTCGTACGGTGTGGTGCGGTTCGTTCGTTGAAGAAACTGCGCCGCAAAGCAGTATGTGCGTATATGTGATACCACCGGTCAGTACGTCAGTACGGCACCTCAAGACAAACCAGCACCGTAAGACGCCTTACATTTTTTTCTTTTCTGTTTTACCTAGTTGTGGACTATTTGACTATTTCCTGTTCTGGGAAAATATACGAGTAATACAAGGGAACTTCGCCGTCGGCCCAGGCCGCCGGCGAGAGGAATAAGGTTAAGGTCCGCAATTACGATGCCAAGGGACAAACGCGAATCATAAGTGGATAAACATTGAAAGAACTTGGATAGAAAATTAAAAAAATTCATCACGGCGGGGGGTAAGAGCACGGAGCGCGAGGCACGAGCGTCGAGAGCTCAGGTTTTCCTGAGATATGAAAATGGCACGAGCGTCGAGAACTGACGTTTTGCTGAGCTCATCTAATTTTAAGAATATGGTATATACCAGATATATGTGAAGGACAGGGTAGTTACGTATGTATCGTAGGCCTCGGAATCACGCATGTAGAGATGGATACCTCAAACGACAGGCCTAAAGAGCCTGCCGAGTCATCAACCCCGGGTCGCAAGCGGTCCCTTCGTTTTGACGTAAGGTCGAACTCTCCCCGGGGAAGCGACGGGGTCATCCATTGTGGGGCCCCGCATAATTAGGGTCCAACAGGACGGAAACCTCGAGGGTGGTGCCCTCGCGCGCTCGCCCCTTGGCTCAGTCCGAGACATAGACACTTAGCACCTTCTTGCTACATGATACGGAAGAAAACTGCTCGGCACGGTCGGCCGTTAACGACCCCTGCAGGCATCAGGGATTGGGAGCTCGTCACTACAACATCATTGGCCTCGGGGGCAGGCAGTAGTTTCGCATATATATATATGACCCTTTGAGCTTCTCTTCTTGTTGTGGCTTGGGGGGGTGGACACACTTTGTTGATACTCGTAGTGAATCTTAACGGAGGTTTTGTGCTTGGCGCCTGAAGCCGGCCGTCCGACCCGAACCCTAACCTGAACCCTAAGCCGAATCCTATGCCAGTGGTCAGTGCTGGGATGCTGTGCTTGATAAGACTCTACTAGGTTGACTCGGCCGGCTTGGATGCTGTGCTTGGAAAGACTCTAGGTTGACTCGGGATGCTGTGGCTGGGAAAGACTCCAAAGTTGATTGAGCCGCGTAAAATATACCCTTAGCCAACCAGAGTGCCTTAATAGCTTCCTTATGAAGATTCACTGCCAAACTTCGTCCACTGCCGGTGGCTACGCACAGCACTACCGTATACCGCCGTAATCAAGGGATTTGGTAACGAACCCCCTAAAACGATTTTTCCGACACAATTTTCTCCAAGATCTGCCTTACTTAGAGGGGGGGCACACAAGGAATATGCCGTCGTTGGGAAAATGTCGTCCTTATTTTTCCAAGGACACATACCTATGGCTCGGCGTCTGCAGAGGCGTTATTTTACGATATGGGTAAGGGGTATCACTTTGTTTGCCTTCTGAGGCAAGTATTTTCTGACTTAGGACCAAATATTGTTAATAGTAAAAATTGGTAAATGTATACCAGGGTAGATTTTTGTCTGTACCTTAGGTCCTGTTCACTATGGTCCCCCGTAATATGGATAGTATGACTATTATTAATAGTATGCTCCTTAATCCAATATAGTTGGAATACCGGACTGACCGGGCTCCTTAATCCGATACAGCACAGGACACCTGATAAGAAACACGCTATTAAGAAAATCCGGGCTGATGTTTAGAGGAAATTAAGAAATTCGAGGGTCGTTATCTTGAAATTAGCGTAGAGAGCACCCTCTCTCAAATAAGATATATCTAACCTGACCAGATTTCTTGTTTCTTATTGTAAGTGTCCTGTACTGTATCGTTGGAATATGTGGGCTACATGTACGCGACATATGATAATAATATGATAATTAAGAATTTGAGACTGAAATTGTATGGGAAAAAATAAGAATGCGACCTCTTTGTACTGAAAATAGTGCGGAACACACCCCAGTCTTGCATAATAATTCCAGTCTGGCCAAAAATAAGCGATTCTTAACATCTGCCGCGTACTGTGACGTTTGGAGGGTCGTATCCCATGTAAGTGAAAATACCATTATTAATGTTTTACGATGTATATTCGTGAAACACGTATATATGAAATATTATACGTATAGGCTTTGGGATTGTTCGTTGGGTTGCGCACTTTTCTTATCTTCTCTAAATGAGGTTTTAGGTGATCGGGTAAAATGACGTGCCGTAGTAATGACTTACAGTAAGTAGTAACGACTGCGTAATGACTTAGTAATGACTTAGTAACGACTTTTAGTGATGACTTAGTAATGACTTAGTCATTACTTACTGTAGTACTGTATTGACTTATTAATGACTTAGTAGTAATGACTCAGTAATGACTTATGAAGCACTGACTTAGTCATGACTTAGTAATGGCTTAGTCATGACTTAGTAAGGACTTGGTACTTAATTCGTAATGACTTAATAAATTCTTAGGAATGACTTAGGAATGACTTAAAGTGGGAATGACTCAGTAATGACTTAGTACTGACTTAGGAAAGTACTTAGAAATGACTTAGTAATGACTTAGTAATGACCTAGTAATGACTTAGTAATGACTTAGTAATGACTTAGTAATGACTTAGTAATGAATTTTTCGTGACTTAGTCATGACCTAGTAACGACTTAGTAATGATGACTTAGTAACGACTTAGTAATATGACTTAGTAATAACTTTTTAATAATAACGATTCACCAATGACTTAGTAATGACTTATTAATAGTAATGATTTAGTAATGACTTAGCATTGACTTAGTAATGACTTCAGAATATAATGTGCCATCTCTACCGTACGTAGCAGGCGTCTGCACACTGCACACCCTCCTCCCCGTTGTCGATTGAACCAGCTTAAACACTCATTCGTCCGAGGGGGTGTGCTATTTTATCACCCCCGGGTGATATATGGTATACTAAGTATTATACTACGGTACGGGCTAATTATGTATGTTATGTGGTGCTGGCGTCAACGGGTGGGGTATGATGTATGTGGAAACTGCGCTGCGACAGCATGGTGGAAGAACCTCAGCAGCGGCAGCAGCAACAGCCACAACAGCAGCAGCAGCAGCAGCAGCAACCACAACCTATTGGCTATGACAACAACAGCAAGGACCAACAATAATAACAAACGTTGATACTTTGCTTGTAGCAGGATGGCGCACGAAATTTCAACAACAAACAGCGAAACAGCACCGACTTCGCACAGACAGACCCAAGATTTGATACATGTGGTATTTTTAGAGTACTGTTCAACAAAAAACACATTAATTAACAACTCTCTTACTTCGTACACTCATCAAGGATACTGAATTATTGGTATAATTTTGTCAAGTAGTTAGGAATGATTAATATATACGTATACGAGTATATATATATTTTTTCCATCCCATTTATTATCTTTGCACTTCTGTCTTTTTCCCTCCCTTGTCGTAACTCAGATCCGGGGTCACAAAGTAGGCTCCTCTCCCTCCTCCCCCACTACGGTTCTTGCCTTGATTTTTATCGCGCATAGGGTTCAGCCTTCCCAACGCTCGTCGTTTTTATCGAATTTTGCTAACTCACGCTCTGGCGTTTTCCGCTAGTCAAGATATTTTTTAGTGAGAAAAAGTCCCTACGAGCATGCACTCGGCGGGGCTCGAACTCGCGATCTCGACTCTAACAGGCTTCGTGGTTACCTGCTAGCCCACCGGGGCGACCGGTAGGTATATGTGAATGTTATGCTTGAAATAAGAGCTGCACATCGTCAGATGGCAAATGGAATAATGGTATTAACCATTACTCGCTAGAATGTACCTGGTGCGCACGTATGCTGCTACTTGCTCGTACGGTAGAGGTGCACCATCAATCATGTTTTTGCCTTCTGAGGGTGGCGACTTGAGGAGCTCTATACTAATAGTATGTTAAAAAAAACTGATTTTGGCAGAGGGAAACAAAAGTAAGTGCTACGTACCTTCGCGAGATGAGCAATCCCATGGCCCGAGTAAACAATTAAAAATGGGCAATGGTCATTTGGGGGTATACCCCCTGGTTTTACGGCCATTTGGGGGTAGGGTCAACTTGCGCCCGCGGAAAGGGCTCCCGCGGGCCCAAACAGGCCTCAAACGCCATTCTGAAGGCCTGGCGAGATGCCCGAAGCCCGCGCCAAGCACGCAAATGTTTTTTTTTTTTTTTCAGGCACGTCTTTGGGCCTTACAGGGCGGCGGCGCACGAGGGAGCAGACTAAGCCCCCCGTTTGACCACATCTCGGGGGGGGGATAACCCCTCGTACCTACTAAATTTATCTACTCCCCCCGATTGACCACTTTTTTCACCCCGTTCGACCGAAACCATACCCCCGTTTGACCATCTGCGACAGCCTCAAAAGCGACTACAGCAGTACGTATCCTTGTCACCGCCGAACAGACCGAATAGACCACGGGGCGGAACATCCAGAACTCGCGAATAGTCTGGATCGTTTGCCCCCCAAAATATCGGCGGAACAACATAAAAATCAAATCTTCATACGCGACAAGAAGATATCGGCTCTTCTCAGAAAATGTAGGCCCTTGTGATGGCAAAAGGAGGTGGTGTGAGAAGCAGGACACATACGGGTACGAGATGCTCGGTTGATCTCAGGGGGTCGTGGGTTGCTGGGTGTTTCGTGCTGGGTGCGTGGTGCTTCGTTGCTGGGTGCTGTGCGTCATGGATGCTCGGTGCTTGGTTTTGTCGGACGGGAGGGGTCTTTGGGACACGAACAACATCAGGCGCAACGTTCGTTCGTTAGTGTTATTGAGAGGTGCTCTCCTCCCGTCCCCCATCGTATCCATCCCCCGAGACCGCTTGCGACGGAGCACACGATATGTTAACCTATGTTATACTACTCGTACTATACTACTTCTACTACTGCTACGGCTACTACTACTACTACTACTACTACTACTACTACTACTACTACTACTACTACTCCACTGCTACTACTACTACTACTACTACTACTACTATACCACTACTACTACTACTACTACTACTACTACTACTACTACTACTACTACTACTACTACTATACCACTACTACTACTACTACTATTAATACTACTTCTACTACTGATCGAGATTGACGAGTACCGGAGCCGCTTGCCGCCTTGGGTTCCTCTGTTTTCTGTAGCCTCTATTTTGCGGTATCTGTTAGTTTCGCCCCTCTTCCCCTTTCCCTTTCGTTCGTGTTGACCCCTCATCCTGTTTGTCCTTCCCACGGGTTGGGGGTCGAGGGACTTCCTTGCTTTTTTCGCGTCGCAACGAACCTGGTTACAAACGTACCGGTGCGTGGTACGTTTCAGCAGTGATTTGTTTGAACTACGGTAATTACGGGTAACATAGGCAACTTATAACATTACGGGTAACCACGAAGAAACGGCAGCTACGATTACTCGTAACAAACTCCGTAGCAGTAGTAGAAGTAGTATAGTACGAGTAGTATAACATAGGTTAACATATCGTGTGCTCCGTCGCAAGCGGTCTCGGGGGATGGATACGATGGGGGACGGGAGGAGAGCACCTCTCAATAACACTAACGAACGAACGTTGCGCCTGATGTTGTTCGTGTCCCAAAGACCCCTCCCGTCCGACAAAACCAAGCACCGAGCATCCATGACGCACAGCACCCAGCAACGAAGCACCACGCACCCAGCACGAAACACCCAGCAACCCACGACCCCCTGAGATCAACCGAGCATCTCGTACCCGTATGTGTCCTGCTTCTCACACCACTTCCTTTTGCCATCACAAGGGCCTACATTTTCTGAGAAGAGCCGATATCTTCATGTCGCGTATGAAGATTTGATTTTTATGTTGTTCCGCCGATATTTTGGGGGGCAAACGATCCAGACTATTCGCGAGTTCTGGATGTTCCGCCCCGTGGTCTATTCGGTCTGTTCGGCCGTGACATGGATACGTACTGCTGTAGTCGCTTTTGAGGCTGTCGCAGATGGTCAAACGGGGGTATGGTTTCGGTCGAACGGGGTGAAAAAAGTGGTCAATCGGGGGGAGTAGATAAATTTAGTAGGTACGAGGGGTTATCCCCCCCCGAGATGTGGTCAAACGGGGGGCTTAGTCTGCTCCCTCGTGCGCCGCCGCCCTGTAAGGCCCAAAGACGTGCCTGAAAAAAAACAAAAACATGTGCGTGCTTGGCGCGGGCTTCGGGCATCTCGCCAGGCCTTCGGAATGGCGTTTGAGGCCTGTTTGGGCCCGCGGGAGCCCTTTCCGCGGGCGCAAGTTGACCCTACCCCCAAATGGCCGTAAAACCAGGGGGTATACCCCCAAATGACCATTGCCCATTAAAAATAGTAATATTCCAACCAGTTCCAACACCAAGAAGAGTGAAATTCCGACGACTTTGGTTTAAAGGAGCCCCGGGGCCATTCAGAAAAAAAACATCCTTAAAGTGCTATCTCTATCGTAACACGCGTCTCGTGTGCGGTAATATAGGATACATAATACAAGTAAGTGCTACAGAGCAGGGATTCGATTTATTGTGTCGGACTGAAAAATGTACATACATAATAAGTAAAGTCGGTTATGTTTACACGGCTCTTAGCCGTGTCCGATGCCGCTGGCGGTGGTATTTTCGAAAGCTTTGTCATTTTTCGAGTTCGACCTCCCCCCCCCCCCTTTCTTCTTTTGCGCAGCCTCCTACATGGATGGGCCAGTGGCCGAAAAACCAAGCAGTCGACCGAAAAATGGCTGTATGTCGCCCTTTGCGGAAGACAGAGAAAAAAATTGGAAACCCGGAAAGATGGCAAAAAAGCGAGGAAAACAAAAAACCTTAGTTTTTTTCCCCCTTATCACTGACGTACGCTTCGCCCGAAACCACTTGGCCACGTAGCCACCTCTTTCGGCCACGCTAAAAAACAAATTACGTCAAAATCCGGCCGAAAATGGTACAAATTGGTCGATTTTGGTCTGTATTTGGCAATTTTCGACCTCAACGTTCTCAGCAAGCACGACTTGATTTATTGATAAAAAAGAAAGAGTACGTACGACGTAGGCGTCTTCGTGATTTGATATTTTCAACAAACCTAGCCATAGCATCGTGACCATCTACTCGTATCTCCTTTCAAAATATATGATCTGCGCGCCATAACCGACTTTACTTATGTGTTGGAGGAATTATATATATATATATATATGTATATACATTGTACAGGTCGCCCCTGTAGGCTAGTGGTTAACCTCGAATGCTACTATTATTATTTTTTTTACGTGTGATAGTATGAGCTTGGAAGGCCGGTAATTACCTAGTAATTGCCTCAATATAGGTAATTAGTTGGTCCGTTTTCGTATTTTCTGGATGGCAGTCGTATTCCGGGTATTTGTAAGAATGGAAGGACACTTAATTATGCCCTTGGTGCCAGATGCCATCACGGTTCTGCTGGGAATAAATAAGCTACTTTTCTCCAACGCTTGATTCTACGAGAAAGTGATTAACACCCAGGACATGCTTAAAAGACAGTCCTGCAAGGGGATACTCTGTGTCTCACCCAGTCTTAAAACAATAATATGCGTGGGGATGGAGCTTGGATGCGGCTTAGGACTTAAGAATAGAACGTAAATATGGCATATTGAGAAGGAGGGAGCAAGGACACCAAATGGAGTATTGTGGATAAAGCTTAGCGGCAAGTAGACATAGAAGGAAGTTAGACTTTCTTTGCGCATAGATTTCCTTGGTTTCCGTGGTTTCCTGCTTTCTTTCGGGAATGTTATGAGTGATCAACGTTGTAGCTCATGCTGCACATTGTCGGATGGCAAAGATGGCAATGGTAATAGGTCCTACGGTACCTACCCTAATCTATACCTGGTATATAGTTTACCAATTTTTACTAACATGAGCATTGATTGGTCCTATTAAAGTTACATGAGCATTGATTGGTTACTGAGTTCGAATCCCACCGTGGTGAGATTTTGACTTTGTTTGCAAAAAATGAAAAGGAACACATAATTGAACGACGACAGGTGGCTTGCGCTACTAATAGTAGACTCACTCGATCACGTCAACTCGTCGGGACACTATAGTATACCTGGTATGTTTATTTCAGACTGCTTAATTAATATTTGTTTTGATTATTTCTCCCCCCACAAATAGACGCACACTTCCTGAATTCTACAGCCTCAGATTGTGTCCCCCTCATACGGGATATACACCCTACATGAGGACATATAAAATCCGTAAGTACGCGCGATCGAAGTATTACACTCAGCTAGCACAGATGAGCTTCGACGAAATCTTCGAGCTCACAGCTGTTGTTGTTGTTGTTTTTTTTTAATATGTCTTGTGGGCCTTCATAGCGTGGGTAGGCGGCATTCGACGCGGGTCGACGAGGGAATAAAGTGCTTCTGCTGTTTTTTCGCGCGAAAAATGCAAGCTATGCACGAACCGTATAGTGGGGAGGGAGAGGGGATAATAGCCTATACTAATCTATAGTGACCCCAGATCTGAGTTACTACTATATAGTACTATTAAATAGGATGATGGAGAGAGAAAAAGAAGGGCGCAGACAATAAACGGGATGGATGAAAATCAAATTCAAATACATAGAGGCTTGAAGCAGATTGAAGTATTAAACAGTGATTATTGGTATATTACTACTGCTTGCTGTAATTAAGATCTGGTGTCAGTACTTACACGTACTAGTACTACAAACAGTATATACGAGTACTACTACACTGATACTGCCTGTTGTATTGATTGTTTTGTGTTAATAACATTTTCTTTCGTCACTTTCACTCTCCAAGTATACAGACAGCAGACAGCTGATGAACTTGCGAGTGCTTGTTTTGGCATCTTGGAAACATTCAGTACGTGTTCATCGCGCATGTTTAAACACCCGGCGCGATAAACTTATATACGATCTTGGTATTGTACATATGAAGTATATGTATATGTGTGTTCACATTGAACCGTTCTTTCTGTTCCCCGTAGACACCCAGCACACGGAGTCCGTTCTGGTTCTTTGTCCTAGACATATATACCAGACAATATCTTTATTTATAGATACCGTTTAAATGTTTAAATACAAGCTCTGCGGTTACAAAAATAACGCCAAATTAAACATTTTTTTTTAACATTTACGAATGAAACGAGATATCCCACAAACGAAAACGCAATGCGCCGGGTGCGAAAGATCACGACAATAACACCAAACACTGGGGGCAAACACCCATCAGCAGGTAAAACAAAAACAAAACTCTACATTCCGGTTGGACGCTTTCTTCCCCGTCCCCAATGTTTTGTTCTCGTATTTTTTTTTGGTTTGTTAAAAGTGTACCAGGAGGCTAAAAGTGTAACAGGAGAGCCGTTTTCACCCCGGTCCTACTGGCTATAGAGTGGGGGGGGGGGGGGGGGGGGGGGGAGCTGATTTTCGCTTGAATACTCATTTTTACGAGTAGTCTTCGTACGATTTTTGTGTTTCCTTACCCCCCCCAAAAAAAAGAAAAAAAAAAAAGAGCCGTCACGCGACCGCCGCACAACGATGAATGTAAAATCATGGGAATTCAAGTTGCGCTCCATGCTCCATGCGGCGTAGGGGAGCTTAACGGGCTAGGCTGCTAGTGAACTGGAGTGGAGCTGTGTGGCTCGAGGTCGATTCATGTCAAGTATTTTGAGTTTCGCCTCACGCGGGGAAGATAATGTCCCATCCCCGGATAGTAAAAACATTCCTTAAATCTACCACTCCGACAAACCGGGGACGAAAACAATGATCCCCGGGGTCGATACGCCCCGCAACGTGTGACGCGTGCTACGGCAGGCGTACGTAGTACCTAGTTTTTGTGAGGTTATGGTATTCACTTGATTATAGGATAGGATCTTTCTATCCCTCACCCAAAAACTGTTTTGGAGAAAGTTTCCCAGTGAACCGCGATGAACAATCCCAAATCCTATACCAGGTATATGCAGTAGGTATATCACGAATCACTATTATTGCAAGAAACTACTTGTATTCCAACAGCGATATTGGGTTTAAGGAGCATACCAATAGCCAGTAAGAAACGTTTTCACTTAAAAAGTGCTGCCTCTATCGTAGCACGCCGCGTGTGGAAACCCCAACCCCAGTGGCTCTTATCACTGATTGTCTGAGCTCCGCGGCCCCAGCGCCAACCGGGGAGGATAAGGTGTCATTTCCGCATCATAAACATATCCATACCCACCCGCCTGGTCGATACCGCCTTGCGCGGTGTGGAAACCCCAACCCTACTGGCTCTATCATTGATTGGCGGAGGTTCGGGGAGCCGGCGCCACCCGGGGATAATGAGTGTCATTCCCGCATCATAAACACTTCCAAACCTTTACAAAGCGAACACACCGGGAACGGAAATGATGCTCCCTGGGTCGACGCTACCTCGCACGGTGTGGAAACTCCACCCCCGACGACAGCTCGCTGATTGGCTGGGGCTCGAAAAAAACGCCAGTGCCACCCGGGGACCATAGCATCCCACCCCCGGATCGGAAATCCTTCCGTACATCTACAAATCCAACACCACGGGGACTTAAACTAGTCTGAGTTCCCCCGGGTCGACACCGCCTCGCACGGTGTGAAAATCCCAACCCCACTAGCTCTATCACTTATTGGATGGGGTAGCTTTGAGGTTCCGCTACACTCGGGGAGGATATTGTCCCATCTCCGGATAATCAATCCTTCCATACATCTGCAACTCCGACAAACCGGGGATGAAATATGTGATCCCCGAGATCGATACCGCCCCGCACGGTGTGGAAACCCCAACCCCCACTAGCTCCCTCACTGACCGGCTGAAGGATCGTGGAGCCAGCGCTACCCGGGGGGGATAATGTGCCATCCCCGGATCATGCCTCCTTCCGTACATCTACAAATCCGACAACACAGGGACGAAAACGGCGATCCCCGACCGACTCGATACTGCCTCGCACGGTGTAGAAACCCAAACCACGCTGGCTCATAGCTGATTGGCTGGGGTAGCTTTGAGGTTCCGCCGCACCCAGGGAGAATAAGGGCCCATCTCCGGATAATCAATCCTTCCACACATCTTGCAACTCCGATAAACCGGGAACGAAAACAATGACCCCCCGGGTCGGTACCGCCCGTATGGTGTGGAAGCCCCGACCCCACTGGCTCTATCACTCTATTTGGCTGAGGCTCGGGGAGCCAGCGCCAGCCGGGGAGGATAAAGTGTCATCCCCGCATTACGAAAAATTCCATATATTTACGATTCCAACACACCGGGGACGAAAAGGGCGACCCCCCGGGTCGACATAACCTCGCACGGTGTGGAAACCCCACCCCCGTTGACCGATATCTGATTGGCTGGGGCTCGGAAATAAATCCAGCGCCACCCGGGGAGGGTATTGATGGTCCCGTCCCCGGATCCCACATCTACGACTCCAACAAACCGGGGACGAAAACGGTGCCCGCTCTCGGTCTATAACGTCCCTCACGGTGTGAAAACCTCAGCTCCGGGTACGCCATTGATTGGTGGGTTGAAGTTCGTGAAGCCCGCACTCCTCACCAATGTGAGCAAGAAGCTTCAGCAAGTTCGTTAAACCCGATCTACTACTCGTACTCGTAGACCTTTTTTTTGTATGAATTGGTTGTACATTCCCCATGTATCACCATCTGTTTATAGTCTTCGCCTGGCGCAGCCCAATAATAGAAAAAAAAAGGCGCGTCGCCCGCCGATTTTTGCGCTTGTACAACATACTGGCGACCAAGGATTCACCACCAATGAAAAAATCCAGTCTCAAATTTGACCAATCAGAAAACAGCGGGCACCAAATGTCTTTCTCAGGAGAGCATTATTAGGGGAAGATAGCATCCATTCCCTGCGTGTGGAATCGGAAAAGGCGACGCTGTTTGCGGAGGGTCTCACGGATGCTCTTGATGGACGGCCCCAGGCCCCGCAGGCCACAGCCCGCAGAATAGACCTTCGCCTTCAAGGCATGCCTGAAAAAAAACGCCTGAACCAATATTTCTTTTCTGAAACAAGCGTGCCTGAATGAACTACAATAGTACCTGGTAGCCGTTTTCGTGCCTGTCCTATTTTTCGTCAGGCATGCGCGTCAGGAACGCCTAACGGCACTTTCAGGCATACAATATAACGCGGTTATGTAGCCCGGAACTCCCAAAATCAGGGGAAAGGAGATGTAAAATGTTCGGTCTGTGCACGCCTGACAAAAAAGCCTCACTACTGCTCGTACTTGTGTAGTCCGTGCAATATTATTCACCCATTCTGTTTTCGGCGAACAGTTTTCAAAATGCGACGAATTGCAGGATAAGAAGACCACAGCAGCAGCCAGCCGTGATCACCGGGGCTGAGCGAAACCTTTTGTTTAGGCAGTTTTGCTTTGTTCACCTATTAATAGTCTGAAACTACGTGAGTTACAGCTTGTCATGGGCCATAATCAGCTAATTTTCACGAAACCACGAATTGGTCGCGTAATTTCCTTTCACTTGAAATAAAATAAGATGTTAGGTCTTCTTCGTATGCTCGTAGATTGTCGAAAGGAACCGTTTGACGCCGTTCATTTTTATATCTGTCGTGGGTGGATATCTTTTCCAATTGGTTTATTTCCATGCGTCCCGGGGACGGTTTTCTGCCTCTTTGTCTTTTTTTTTGTTTTCCGTAAATTCGGAAGAAATTTACGTAAAATGTTTTTGGGTCTGGGGAATCCCGAGAGCGTTTCAAATCCGTGCCTAAATAGTGTTGTTGCGAAAAGTACTAATCCCACCCCATTGCATTTTTTTTCCTTTTCATTATTTCAGAGCTTACAGAAATACAGAGGCAAACAAAATCGCCAACAAAATAAAAGCCAAGGAACATCCGAATAACGAGCGTTGCAGATGTATTGTTGTATTTTGGCTATTCTGATCGGCTGCCATCACTACCAGGAGAAAAATGTCCTTGGTGCTGGGGAAAATCTGACGGAAAAAAAAAACTGCACGGACCATACCGCTGTTTTCGTGCCTATCTTGTCTAAGCATGTATCCAGTAGTATATACCTCGTAGAATATACACCATTTGTGTTGTGTTCGAGTAAGGCATTTCCCCCTGGTTTCTTCCTTTCTCCAGCCATTCATCCCACCCCTTGGAACAAAATAAGATATGTATATATATCATACGTACGAGTGCAAGGTTTCACGCAAATAAATGCTGTACGAATTAAATCGTAGGCACGTTTTTTTTGTTTATGTAATGGCCAGATACCTTCTGGCTCGGGGATTGGTACACGCTACTTCTCTTCTACGCTTGCTTGCTTGCTTGTACAAGAAAGCTATTAATAGTAACATCAAAGACCTACAAGGGGATATGTGTCTCACCCAGTCTTGTAACATTTAACATACAGCAGGCACTTCAGGCACAATGTGATACGCCTATCTCCTATTGTGATATGACTGGGTGAGACACAGAGTATCCCCTTGCAGGTTTGTCTATTAAGCATCCTTGGTGTTACTCACTTTCCGTAGAGTCAAGCGTAGAAGAGAAGCAGCTTATATTAATCCCCGAGCCAGATGACATCTGCTTCGGGATACTATAAATACCCCGAATACCGAATACGAATGCCATCCAAGTTATACGAAAACGGACCAATTACCTATGCAGAGGTAATTACCGGCCTTCCTAGCCCATACCATTACACTATCTACATGTTATTGTATTAATGAATGTTGTTTTTCTCTTTTTTTTTTTCCACCTGGGGCAAGGGCGTCCGAAAGGTATTTTTCGACACCTATTTGTAACAATAAAAAATGGTCAGAATGGAAAACCAATCAGAGCACTGCTGCTGTGATCCCTGGACGATTTAGCACAAAACGAGCTTTTCTCTGAAATTATCCAAAAACCAATCACTTGGTTTTAAAGAACCCCCCCCCCCCCCGCGAGGCTCAGGGGGGGGAAATGGTCAGAATGGAAAACCAATCAGAGTACTGCTGTGATCCCTGGACGATTTCGCACAAAACAAGTTTTTTTCTGAAATTATCCAAAAACCAATCACTTGGTTTTAAAGACCCCCCCCGCGAGGCTCAGGAGGGGGGGGTCTTTAAAACCAAGTGGGTGGTTTTTGGATAATTCAGAAAATAAACTTGTTTTTTTGTGCTAAACCTCGCCGGGGGGGTCTTTAAAACCAAGTGATTGGTTTTTGGATAATTTCAGAAAAAAACTTGTTTTGTGCGAAACCTCAGGAGGGGGGGGTCTTTAAAACCAAGTGGGTGGTTTTTGAATAATTCAGAAAATAAACTTGTTTTTTTGTGCTAAATCGTCCAGCGATCACAAAACTAGTGCTGCTCCGATTGTTTTTCCATTCTGACCATTTCAGATAGTTTGGTGTCGAAAAAATACTCTTCGGGCCGCCCTCGCCTGGGGCGTGCCTATATGACAACGTACGTACGTGCTGCGTGGCTAACAGCCCCCAAGCGCCTACTACGAAAAAGGCCCACAAGACACACTGAATGTCAACTATTAAATAATATACTGCTATACCAGGGTATTAATCGATCAATTCGTGCAAGGGGTTGTCTCGGTTACGAGGTGCAGTTGGAGAACACTCCGGAGGTTGCCATGAGGCGAGAGAGAAGATGTTGTCCCGAGGTGTATATTAGAAACCACCGTGAAGAGAACAACTGAACGGAAGGGGCTTCACCCCTCCGTCCCAGATGTTACCCTTACCAAAACCCACCCGGGGAAAACAAAATCCCGCCGCATATTCCAGTTACACAAACCACACGTACGTATTCGCACGATCAGACACATCAGACATGGGTGCGACTTATGACGAACGTACGACCAACGGTTGTGACGAACAGGTATATACTATTAATAGTACTCAAAATACACATGCATCATATTCATACAACATCATGTCATACGTACATATTATTATACATGCCGTCAACTTCAAACCACAAGTAAGTAAACGTGATATTGTACCGTTCTCCTTCT
>MEHQ01001746.1:434453-513845 GCA_008828725.1 Saccharina japonica | reverse complement strand
AGAGAAGATGTTGTCCCGAGGTGTATATTAGAAACCACCGTGAAGAGAACAACTGAACGGAAGGGGCTTCACCCCTCCGTCCCAGATGTTACCCTTACCAAAACCCACCCGGGGAAAACAAAATCCCGCCGCATATTCCAGTTACACAAACCACACGTACGTATTCGCACGATCAGACACATCAGACATGGGTGCGACTTATGACGAACGTACGACCAACGGTTGTGACGAACAGGTATATACTATTAATAGTACTCAAAATACACATGCATCATATTCATACAACATCATGTCATACGTACATATTATTATACATGCCGTCAACTTCAAACCACAAGTAAGTAAACGTGATATTGTACCGTTCTCCTTCTGCTATATACTTGCCGTATCCATATTTATTTACGTATGTATTTACTATCACATGTACGAGTATTTAGGCATTTTGTTTTTGTTTTGTTTTATTTTGTTTTGTTTTGTTTTGTTTTGTTTGTTTGTTTGTTTGTTTGTTTGTTTTTTTATCCCACGGTTATTCTTCGCACTCATCATATAGTTGCAACTCAGATCCGGGGTTACTACAAAGCAGGCTCTTTATCCCCCCTCCCCACTACGCACGGTTCGTGCCTTGTATTTTTATCAGTTTTATTTTGTGATAAAAATACAGCCTTTTTTCCCTACGACGAGTAACTATTTCTTCCCTCGTCGACTCGCGTCGAAATCCGTGAGACTTCTGGGGCGACCGGCGTTGTACATGCATTTTCTACCCCTTTTTTTTTTGGTGTGTACCAATCTGTCCGTAAATGTAAGGACCTTTTTAATTCAAATAGTAAAAAAAACATCATTATATTTACGGACAGAGTGGTATGGATATCGAAATACACGTGTACTATTTACTACTGGTACGTACTGCTGTCCACACCATAAAGTAAAAAATCACAAAATCACAGCTCAAAATGAGTTTTTGAAGCTTTCTCGCCGCTCCATGCATATTTCGTATGCCCGTTTCTTTACGAGTAGCCAATAGTCCAACCAGCTCGAAAATGATATGAAAATCTGAAAATATATTTTTACAGAAATGAAGACACGTCGAAAACTGAACAAAATCAGCCCGGGAAAAAGCACAAGAATTTTCTGAACTTTTGCTTCTTCCCGAAAATCGGGGGCCCGAACTTTGGTAGCTTTTGCGAGGAACCGCCGTACATAACCCCTGAAAGCAGCAACTACTTAGAGACAACTCTCTGTCTGTTCACCTCTTCCACTCTCGACCCATAGCGAGAGCGACGGGTGCCTTGCTCTGTGATCCCCGCGAGACTTCCCCGCGCACAGCCTGGCACAGGAACAGCAGCAGACGACTACCGCATAAAGGGTATACGTGTGCTTGGTGCACCACACACAGAGCCGCCCACAAGTAACAATCCGTAAAGCAACCAATCTTGAAGCAAAACAACTAGCCAAGGGTATTTATCTGTGTGGGGATAATCTTGCCCAAGACAGCAAGCACGGCTCACCAGGCCTCGGTCGGCCTGTGCGACACGGCGAGAGGGCGTGGTGGCAAAGCGAGAGGCGAGCCTACTAGCGGCAGGCGTCGGGTCCGATAACGGGGGGGTGTTGGCCGAAGCGCGATGCCCGCCGAAGCTCCGTACGTCGATGCTGAGCATCACCCTCTCGACTCCGAGGGGACTGCTAGCGTTCGATACTCGAGGCGCTTGGAAACGGACATGTGGAGGCCGGCTGTCAGCATTGCGGGGGGGATGATCGGGCTCCTCCTCCTTCTTCTTGCAGGTGAGAGTGAGCGCGTGCGAGTACATACGTTGCATGAGGGGAAGGAAGGGAGGAAGGCCTGTGGTGTGTGGTTTATGGACGCGCTGATGCCCTTCACTTGTTGTTGGTGTTGTTGCTGCTGCTGCTGTGCAGCGTTGCTGCTACTGTATATATGGCCTCGATTCGGCAAATACCTATTAATAGCTCTGTGTATAACATACTCTTGAACCTCCTGATACTACAGCAGTAGCACACCAGGTACTGCTGCCTGCTCTACGCACGTACGGGTTGAATTTCAACACCGGTGCGATACGCCGAGCACACCAACAATGGCTGCAATGACACTACGACGGTTCAGCAGGGATACGACCGTACCTGCTATACCTGTACTACTGCTGTTCTATCGTACCTACTGCTTCGTATACACGTAAGCTGTTTACCGGTATACCAGAGGGTGTATGTATACTGCCGCATGCTGCTTCTGTTATCTTTTGTCCCTGTCTATGGTGACCAACCAACTACCGCTGGTGGTGTACCACCATACTGCTGTATCATACCCGCATCATACCATACTCCGACGCTGGGTCTAGTGGTTCCCTGATTGCTTATTTTCCACTACGACGAGTACGTATAATACAGCAGCAGCCAGTGGGTACTCGTACCCCGCCCGAGATAAGAGCATTGTTTGCGGTCAAATCGGCATGCGTCCCTGCCCGTCTATACTAAAAGCTATATGTTGCCCACTTCGGTGAAGAACAATGTGCAATTAAACAGCGCTTTTTTAGCTTGTGGCAACACGCTCTTAAATCGGGGTACCCACTGCTGTAATAATGTACTAACAATAATGTACTTTTGATGCCATGTTGCCGTTGCTGTTGCCGTTCGTTGCTGCTGCTGCTGCTGCTGCTGCCGTTTAGCCCATCTATTTAGTGCGGTACCGCACATAACCATATATTCAATACTAATTCCAAGTAATTTGTCGCCAGAACCGGAGTGCAGTCCTAAAAAAGCGTTCGCTTTTTTGCTTTTTGCTCTCTCTTGTTTGCACTTGTTTGTTTGTTTGTTTGTTTGTTTGTTTGTTTGTTTTCCTCTTGCCCTATTCTCTTATCTATACGTATGATATGATATGTTTTTAGTTTTCAGTTTCCGCAGGTGGCGCAGGCGACTCCGGCTCATGAAAAAAACGGTCAAGGACTTTTCTTCAGGTAATTTCATCAGCAAGAAGTCTTATGGTTGTGTAGAACCTAAGCGGTACGCAGCAAAGCAGTGCGTGCGTTCATCTATCTGTTCTTTCTACCCGTCGATACACGTCCACAGAGCGGTTGTGTGCAGATTTTTCTTCATCCAATCCGTCTGGAGGTCCCTACGTACAAGTCTGTCTGTGGTAACCTAACCACACGACACAGAAATATTACATTATCCCCCCCTTCTTGTGTGAGGTTATTTGTTGTTGTCCGTGGGGGCCTATATCTTGTGTATGCGCGAGAGGCGTCCGGAATCGATGGCTTATTACTTCGAGTAATTCTTGAATCGCTCCTTGTCTGCTGGTTATCTCTCTGTTTTGTTATTGATGTGGGTTGGTCTACCGGCAAGGCATGTATGCATACAAGCAGTGATGTGCGCGGCGACGCTGTGGGCTCAGGCTCCTGCTGAGTTCAGGAGAGTGGGTGTATAGGTATAACTCGCATCTGCCATGCATTGACCTGCTCTCTCTCTCTCTAATTGCTATATCCTTTAGAGCAGTTTTTTTTTTTTTTTTTGTCCTTCCCATTTATTATCTTCGCCCTTCCTTTCTCTCTCCTCCCTAGTCGTAACTCAGATCCGGGGTCACAAAGTAGGCTCCTCTCCCTCCTCCCCCACTACGGTTCTTGCCTTGNGGGCCCCAAATACTCGGCGAGTATGAAGTGTTACTCGTACCCGTGACGGGTATTTGCAAGCCGGGTAATACTCGCGAGTACCCGGGTAATTGGCAAAGGGTAACACCTCTAGTGTACACACACACATATATGTAGAAAAAAATGGAAATGAAATGAGCACTCTCTACGAAAAAAACAAAAGCGACACAGACTGAAATTCGCAGGAAGATAAGAAATACCTGGAAAAAAAATAAGAAAGCTATATATGTAGCCGAGGCATTGGAATTAAACAAATTAGTGCCCAACCCAACCTTTCCCACGTGTATATTATATCATAACACTTATCCAGGCTGAACCAGCATCACTCCTGTGTATCATACTGCTGGTGCATGCACCTGCGTGCGTGCTGCGTGCTGTACGGTTCGTCCGACGATAGACATTCTCTAACTTTTTGATGAATGCCTGCCCGTGGGCATCCCGTGGGAAGCAGTACCATACCACAATCATTGCGTTAGGGTCAGGTAAGGGGTTAGAGTTTTTAGAGGTCACCCCTATATATGGGGTATGATGTAGGGTCATACCCCATTAGGGTCACCCGGCTGGTCCCCCTGCTGTACGTATGATACGTAGCTATATTGCACTGCTGGGACGCGTACTGTGTGCAGGTTGCACCTGCAAAAGTTTTTGTGCAGGGTGCTGGTTTTAATGTGTGAGGCTGGCCTTTTGGGCCGCTTTTGTTTTTTGGAAAAACGCCACCAAAACACGCGGCGGAGCCGCGTGGCTGCCCCTGCCGACCCCGTGCTCCCCAAGGGGTTGGGGTTCGGGTTAGGGTTAGGGTTAGGGTTAGGGTTAGGGGTGTGTCTGGGGTTGGCTTGGTCTGGGTCGACGGGCAAGGATGGAATTGGCCACACACAGCCTGCACAAAAACTTTTGCAGGTGCAACCTGCACATAACGCACGCCCACTGGTGGGGGTTTTGAAGCGTGCATTTGTCCGCGAGCATTCGTGAAAAAAAAAAGGAGTTTCAAGCCAGCTTGACCTCAGATTCGCGAGAAGGCATTGGAGATTGAATTAAGGGCATTGCATCAAGGCAGTAGTCTGATGGGCTACTGGTACAAGGTAAACATCGAAGCCTTACCTGGTATAACAATTGGCGACGCGGAGGAGCGCAACAGGAGGAGAAATGCCTGTAGTATTATATATACAGCAGTATCGGTACGGTTCCGGTGGGGATGGTGTATATGAAGCAGGCAGGGGGAGCAAGCGGGGAACTTCTGTCCATCGATATCCAGCACACCCAGTCAGAGGCGGGACTGATTTTACACCCTGTTCTCCATTTTTTCTAGAGAGACCTCGTACAAAGACACTCGTGGTACAAGCTCTTCAGCGTACGTACAAGCTCTTCAGCACTGCTTGAACCGGCGGGGAAATTGCACGTACTATGTACGTGCAAGGTTTAACTTAGATTTGCACGTAAAACTGTAAAAAGTACGACGCATGAAGCCAGAACAACCGCAGCTGCGGCAGTAGTGTAAAATGTCAAACGTACTGGGTACGAAAAGCCCCGACATCCACCCACCAGCCAGCGAGGCAAACTGTCCGAGAGAAAATAAAGAGAAAAGGTACCGGTACCGCCGTATATTACGCTTTGTATGTCCTACTTAATTCATACGCCAGAGTGCCCACTATACGGTGTTGGGCGTATCCAACACATGATCAATGAAAAGGCGAAGAAAACATATTTTACGAGATTATTCGTAATGTTTAATTTAATTTCAGATACCTGGTAGAAGAGTATTAGAATGCTTTTGAGTGTGCTGTAGTGGGGATATTGTTGTGCTTGGTTGATATATTATTTCCGCCAACGACAGAGACTGCACCGGGTGCTCATTACATATCTCTCTACACAGTTAAGCGATTATTGTAATAATCAACTTTGAGGTAGAGTGAATAGTATTAATACTTCAATAGTGATTGTTAATAGTAGATATCACGACATTCAGAGAACCGTTCACACACTTAAGACAGCAGTATTCATATTATTAATAGTGTACTGTGTCGCCCGATGGTCTAATGACCTCGAACGCTTCTGAACGTTGATGTCTGGAGTTCGAATCTCACGTGGGTCGGACTTTTGAGTTTATTTGCAAAAATAAAAAAAAAAACGGAATCAACTGCTGAGAGCGCCAATTAAAGTAGCGTGGGTAGGCACAATTCGATGCGAGTCGACGAGGGAAGGAAAGGCTGAAGTCTTCTCGCGATAAAAATGGGGTTATCCCGCACAGGCGAGGTCACCCCAGTTCATCGGTCTGCGTCCGAGCGTCAACAGCTACGGCGGTTCTCCTCCCCGCCTTCCCGGATTCAACACCGGGGCCGGTGTGCGCCAGCCGCTGGGCTTGCGCACAGACATGCCGTGCACCAACGCCCAGGTTACGGGTGGTGAGCGTGCGCATGGTGTGTTGGGTCCGGACGGCCCCTGCGCCCCAAGCGCTGCCACCTCGTTCCGTGATGGGCCCGGCCCAGCAGGCCCTCAAGGTTTGCCTTCACTTGCTTTGACTATGCCAGCACCTGCACGTGCTCAATCAAGCCTCGGCCTGGTGTGCACTCTCCGAGCACACAACACAAAAAAGTCCCTCATCACGAACGCGTGCTGCTGAAAGTGGAAAGCCCAAAAGAAGAATAAATCCTGGAAAATTATGTCAGAAAACATAAAAAAAAAAACAACAATTAAAAAAAAAAATGGCATATGCTGAGTTTTAGACGTTGCGGTAAATGTGGCTCTATAGTGCCAAATATTCAATGGCCTGACTCTTCCCTTTGGAAGGACATAAGGCATAAGCTCGAGTTTCAAATAGGTCTAATAGCAGCACCCGGTGCAGTCTCTGTCGTTGGCGGAAATAATATATCAACCAAGCACAACAATATCCCCACTACAGCACACTCAAAAGCATTCTAATACTCTTCTACCAGGTATCTGAAATTAAATTAAACATTACGAATAATCTCGTAAAATATGTTTTCTTCGCCTTTTCATTGATCATGTGTTGGATACGCCCAACACCGTATAGTGGGCACTCTGGCGTATGAATTAAGTAGGACATACAAAGCGTAATATACGGCGGTACCGGTACCTTTTCTCTTTATTTTCTCTCGGACAGTTTGCCTCGCTGGCTGGTGGGTGGATGTCGGGGCTTTTCGTACCCAGTACGTTTGACATTTTACACTACTGCCGCAGCTGCGGTTGTTCTGGCTTCATGCGTCGTACTTTTTACAGTTTTACGTGCAAATCTAAGTTAAACCTTGCACGTACATAGTACGTGCAATTTCCCCGCCGGTTCAAGCAGTGCTGAAGAGCTTGTACGTACGCTGAAGAGCTTGTACCACGAGTGTCTTTGTACGAGGTCTCTCTAGAAAAAATGGAGAACAGGGTGTAAAATCAGTCCCGCCTCTGACTGGGTGTGCTGGATATCGATGGACAGAAGTTCCCCGCTTGCTCCCCCTGCCTGCTTCATATACACCATCCCCACCGGAACCGTACCGATACTGCTGTATATATAATACTACAGGCATTTCTCCTCCTGTTGCGCTCCTCCGCGTCGCCAATTGTTATACCAGGTAAGGCTTCGATGTTTACCTTGTACCAGTAGCCCATCAGACTACTGCCTTGATGCAATGCCCTTAATTCAATCTCCAATGCCTTCTCGCGAATCTGAGGTCAAGCTGGCTTGAAACTCCTTTTTTTTTTCACGAATGCTCGCGGACAAATGCACGCTTCAAAACCCCCACCAGTGGGCGTGCGTTATGTGCAGGTTGCACCTGCAAAAGTTTTTGTGCAGGCTGTGTGTGGCCAATTCCATCCTTGCCCGTCGACCCAGACCAAGCCAACCCCAGACACACCCCTAACCCTAACCCTAACCCTAACCTGAACCCCAACCCCTTGGGGAGCACGAGGTCGGCAGGGGCAGCCACGCGGCTCCGCCGCGTGTTTTGGTGGCGTTTTTCCAAAAAACAAAAGCGGCCCAAAAGGCCAGCCTCACACATTAAAACCAGCACCCTGCACAAAAACTTTTGCAGGTGCAACCTGCACACAGTACGCGTCCCAGCAGTGCAATATAGCTACGTATCATACGTACAGCAGGGGGACCAGCCGGGTGACCCTAATGGGGTATGACCCTACATCATACCCCATATATAGGGGTGACCTCTAAAAACTCTAACCCCTTACCTGACCCTAACGCAATGATTGTGGTATGGTACTGCTTCCCACGGGATGCCCACGGGCAGGCATTCATCAAAACGTTAGAGAATGTCTATCGTCGGACGAACCGTACAGCACGCAGCACGCACGCAGGTGCATGCACCAGCAGTATGATACACAGGAGTGATGCTGGTTCAGCCTGGATAAGTGTTATGATATAATATACACGTGGGAAAGGTTGGGTTGGGCACTAATTTGTTTAATTCCAATGCCTCGGCTACATATATAGCTTTCTTATTTTTTTTCCAGGTATTTCTTGTCTTCCTGCGAATTTCAGTCTGTGTCGCTTTTGTTTTTTTCGTAGAGAGTGCTCATTTCATTTCCATTTTTTTCTACATATATTTGTGTGTGTACACTAGAGGTGTTACCCTTTGCCAATTACCCGGGTACTCGCGAGTATTACCCGGCTTGCAAATACTCGTCACGGGTACGAGTAACACTTCATACTCGCCGAGTATTTGAGGCCCGGGTACCCGGGTACTCGGGTACCCGGTTTAAACGAGTACCCGGGTACCCGGGTACCCGGGTACTCGTTGATTTATCTCAGAAATCCCGGAGATGGCAACTTATCGTCCCCTAAATCACGTCCCCTAGGTAGTATATGGTCAATATTCTCGAGGGAACTCTTTTCAAAATGAAAACGCTGTCTCATGCCTCGCATGCCACACCATACTAAAGTGTTACCCTTTTGCCAATTACCCTGGTACTCGCGGGTATTACTCGGCTTGCTAATACCCTTGACGGGAACGGGTAACAACTTCATACTCGCCGAGTATTTTGGGCCCCGGGCATTCGGGTATTCGGCTGTTAGACGAGTACCCGGGTGTTAAACGGGTACCCGTCGTTAAATGGGTACCCGGGTACCCGCCCCAAAGTGGCCCTAAATACTCGCGAGTACCCGGGTATTTTTTTCTCCAAGTTGGCGGGTACCCGTTTAAGACGGGTACTCGTCGGGTAACACCTCTAGTGTACACACATCACACATATTTATTTCCCTGTTCCGCAAGGGTTTGGCGAGCAACAATTAGCACCCGAGAGGCCGCGCGAAACCGGGTGACCGAAATTTTGGTGTATTAATAATAAACTAAGAAACACGTCAGCTGTGAACTCTCCCAACTGTATTATATAATAAGCTACCGTGCTGTGTGTGTTGTCTTCACATTGAACCGTTGTGTCTACCCAACTACGTCAGTACCCCGAGTGTCTGTCCTGATTCCTAATCCTCAAGAGATATAGATTATGTCAGAGTCTGAGGCAAAGAGAAACCAAATCAACAATAACCGTAAATTAATGGGTAAAGCAAGTGAAATGCCGACAACGTGACGGGTGTGTGTGTGTGTGTTCTTCACATTAAACCTTCCTTTCTACCCGTCGACATCCAGCACACCCAGTGTCCGTGCCGATTCTTCATCCTAAAAAGGTACCAGTTCTGTGGTCACAGAACTACGACACAGAGATACTACGCTCAGTGTAGTAAGCAGAGCGGACAATGCCATATTTTTTATTTTTTTATTTTTTTCTATTTTTTTTGTCCATCCCATTCATTATCTTCGCACGTCCGTCTTTCTCCCTCCCTAGTCGTAACTCAGATCCGGGGTCACAAAGTAGGCTCCTCTCCCTCCCCCCCCACTACGGTTCTTGCCTTGATTTTTATCGCGAGAAGATTTCAGCACTTTCTTCCCTCGTCGACTTGCGTCGGATTCCGCCTACCCACGCCACGAAGGCGCTCTCAGCAATTGGTTCCTTTTTATTTTTTCAAATAAAGTAAAAATCTCACCACGGTGGGACTCGAACTTGGGTACCAATGCCAGTACGAGCCTTTAAAGCTGACCACTGGTCTACCGGGGCGACCTATACGACAGGCAAGACCTACCCTGCTAGCAATCCAGGTGCATGCGAGAGAAAAAGAGAAAACAAAAAAAAAGGTATTATATATACATACGAGAATACAACACAAGCCATACTAATCCAGGAAAACAATTCTGAACAAAAATCCAAAAAAACAAATATTATGAAATGAAACATACTACGCACGTATTCATTCATACAAATGACGCAAGGAGACCAGGAAAATCCTGCTATTTTTAGTAGAAGAAAAGCGTGCGACTACTATTAATACTAAAATAGTAATGTTAATAGTGCATGGTTTTCGTCAGCCCCTGTTATGGCGTACGAGTACACTGCGGCGGCAGTGTCACAAGCCACAAGATTACCCAAGAAAATATATCCAAAGCGGCAGTTTGCGAAACAGGTGTGTCTTTGAGCTGGAAATACAGTTGCTCATGAAGATTAGTATTTATTAATGATATTGTCGATCCACCACACGCCCAAAAAAATGAGGCCGAAACAGGTGCCCCGGCAAGACATCAATGAGTCCAGTACAAACAGCACCACCACCACCACAACCAAAGCATCACACCAACATCACCGCCACCACTAACACCACAATTAATTTCGTTTTTTGGAATGTACAAATAAAATGTCCCGCCGACTTATTTTCGGGTCGAACAGTAGAAAGCGCCACACTACCACCACGCCCACCACCATCACCACTGCTGCAATCGCCATCGACGGAAGGACTGATGGGTTCTAATTTCCCGTCGACGGATACGGTTATTTTGAAATATACTCCGGAGGAGTCTAACACCAGTATGTAGTCTAGTTATCGAATGCCTGTGCGTCGTAAATGTTTTATGAGCATGTTCCAGCGTCGGCTGACTACATACTGTACTGACGTATTACATGAGCGTGCGTTTGTTTCGTCGCGCCTGAACCTGAAACACCCTATAAGACGAACCCTGTTAACAAACGAACATCACGCTTTATTGGCATCTGGCCATGACTGACTCCTGTTTCGACCCGAGCCTGACTCACACATGACCCCCGTTGAAACACCCGACCGAGCCTGACTCACCTCAACACGCCTCGTCGTTATATCAAGCGTTCATGATTCCCGTTTTAAACACTAGAATATGGACACCTCGTCACTACGTACGTACGTTCCCTTTTCAACCCTAGGAGGAAGAATCGGCACAGACACTGGGTGTGCTGGATGTCGACGGGTATATAGAAAGGTCGGTTTCATGTGAAGAACCCACACAAACCCTATTCAACAAACACTTACTATCTTATTATCTCTTTTCAGACCCAAACGTGATCCTTTTCAGCACCACCCTGAACATGACCCCTTTTTTTAAACACCACAATAGTCATGTCCCCCTTGTAACAGCTGCAGACAACCCGAACATAACCCCTTTTTTTGAACACCTACCTGAACACGGGCCCTTCCCAACAACGAAAACAGTACTAAACTTATAGCGCCCGAACATTAACCCTTTTAAGTTTCAACCCTTTTGCAAACTTCGCACGGAAAAAATTGACGATACAAAGTGACGTATTCAACAAAACGGCAACTAGTTACTGCGTGATTGGGAGGGGGGGGGGGGGGGGTGATACAAATTGAAATCGGAGAGTTCCAGAACATGACCACGTTTAACGCCTGAGCAATACCCTTTTCACACCTGAACACGACCTTTTTATCAAACCGAACGCGACCCCCCTTTTTTTAACACTCAAGCATGGCTCCTTTTTAACACCCTATAATATAAACATGACCCCTTTTAATAGCTGAACTTGGCCCTTTTTAGCACGCGAATAGGCCTTGTTTTGACAAGCTGAACATGGCCCATGTAAACTTAAAAACAACCGAAGATAACCCCCTTTTAGTACGTAAAGATGGCCCTCTATGGTAACACATGAACACAGCTCCTTTTTATTATCGCCTGAAGACGACCCTTTTTTGTTTTTGACAGCCGAACATGCCCTTCCCTCTTCTTGCATGCTGTCTGTGTTTCGGGGGTCCAGTTGCGACCACCCCCCTCTACTTTTCCCCATCTGGAACACCCTACCACGACCCCTTTCCCCTCTTCTTGCATGCCGACTCTCTATTACCGCTCGAACTGAAACCGTGTATCTCTATTTTTTCCCTTCCTGATTGCTGCAGACGTGGTCGACATCGAAGCCCAGACGAAAAAGCAGGCCACTAGTCCTACTACTACTGACCCAAGCCGGCCAACCTCTGAAGGAAACCCTCCTCCTCCCCCTCCTCCTCACAAAGAAAAGCTCGGCATCCATGATGTCCCCGGCGCGGTCCCTCCCAGCCCTCGCTCCAGCTCGTCGAGCGAGGCGAGGCCTAGGGGAGACCACTCGATGGTTAGTACGCTGCTGCCCACACCGACCAATCAGAATCCCCCGAAAGGAATGGCACCAACACCGCCCATCTCGGCAAAAACGAAACAAAGCCGGGTGGAAGCGAGGGCGGCAGGAGCACTGCCCGCCATCCCGATGAAGGCTATCAAGACGAAGCAGAACCGGGTGGAAGAGGGCACCGCTTCGCCCATGACAGCGATGAGCACGGAAGCGCCGTCATCTGTGGGAGGCGTGCCGCCTTCCGGATGGGAAAACGATTCCGTGGACCTGGCGCAAGGCGCCGAGCCCAAAAGAAAGTTATATTCGCTACCGCACAAGGCGCCGGGAAGCATCGCGGAAGACGAGGGTCCTAGCAGTGCGACGGCGCTGCAGCGAAAAAGCTCCAGTTTTGGTGAGTTTAAGGACTTTTGCTGTATATTGATGTACTTGTATGACGCGTGCTACGATAGAGGTAGAAGAAGTATACCTTTTTTTTTTGGCTGAATTGGACATTTTCTGAACGACGGTGCTCCTTAACCCCTTAAGAACTGGTCCCACGAATTTGGGGACAAACCACTTGGAAATAGTGTGGAAACATATTGCAACAAAAACATATCGCGTTGTGCCGCTCGGGCATATGTGGCCCTGTACCTCGCTCAAACCTTGACACGCCCAAAAATTATGTTGCTGTCGCAAGAGTACCAGATATTCCCACTCGCGATGCTTATCATATCGCGAACACGAAAAGTGATAAGATATTGAAAAGGACTTCAAGAATGTCAAGAATCAAGGTAATAACTTGACCGAGTGGCTCTCATCGGCTAAGCATTTAGAACATGCTTGCGACCCGTCCGTACGTAGTAGTGAGTCGTTGCATTAAGGACATACTTAAAAAAAAGTCCATCGCAGTCCATCGTGAAGAGAAACTTAAATCAGGTTACTGTACGTAGTCTGCTTACTTTGCCACCCAACTAATGACTAATAACTAAACTACTGTACTAACTACTTCTCATTAGCTTGTAGTTATGCTGCACATTGCCCCGATGGTCTACTAATAGTGATACCTTCGAATGCTACTAATAGTTGGTTTCCGGGGTTCGAATCTCACGTGGGTCGGACTTTTGAGCTTATTTGCAAAAATGAATAGAAAACGGATCAATTCCTGAGATTGAGTGCCTAGTAGCGTGGGTAGACGCAATTCCATGCGAGCCGACAAGGGAAGAAAGGGCAGACGTCTTCTCGAGATAAAAATGCAAGGCACGAACCGTAGTGGGGGAGGAGGGAAAAGAGCCTACTTTGTGACCACGGATCTGAGTTACGACTAGGAAGGAGAAGATAAAACAAGGGCGAAGACGATGAATGGGATGAGAAAGCAAACAATTAAATTGCGCGCGAACATGATGATGCTTCAAGCAAGCCTCCTTATTTGATCTTCCTGGCGTTTCTTCTCTCCGTGGTAGCCGTTTATGAGTGATTCATCGTCGACATATCAATTTCTAATCACCATTGCCATGTAGTCGACAACACACTAAAATACCATATTGATCGTACAACTGTCGCCAAACGCCCGTGCAGGCAGGGTACTTGCAACTGCTGTAGTGTTGTCCGTTGGATCCTGATCGGACGGTGGCTAAAGCCATCTCGAAAGGGGTCCCTACTTTTCAACGCCGTGTTGATTAGATATTGACATTCGCTCGTACGCTCGTAACAATGTTAAAATAACTGGTACGCGTAAATGGCACTATCAACTAAGCACGTTCCTTCCCATGGTCGTTGTTGTCGTCGTCGTGCTCGAAATCGAATTCAGAGCGTGCAAGGGGCGCGATCATTGGGTTCGACCTCGACGTCCCAAGCGGGGCACTGGATTCTGCCTCTGATTTCCTCGACAAGGACAGGTCTGGAAAAAACGTGACTGCCGCGCCGACTAACTCTGCGGGGGGCTCGTCTTCCACCAGCCAGCGCCCCTACCCAAACATGCGCTCGGATTCCGCAAGCGATTCTGTAGCCCTAGCTCCCTATCCCAACCCGCGCTCGGACTCGGCGTGCGGCTCTGTAGCCATGGACTGGCCGCGTACCAGTGGGAGGAGCTTCATTGCTGGGGATAACCGCATGCGGGAGGCATCGGCACCTTCCCAACGCTCGATCAACGGCTCCGGTGTTGGCGGCCGGCGCACTCTGGAGGACGCGGGGGTATTCGAGTCCTTCGCGAGTTTGCCCCGCGGCGACTCGTTTTTCGGCAGCAGCGGCAGCGCTAACATACTGAGCGTTTCTCGGGCGAACGCTAGCCTAGCCGTCGTCGGGGAGCCCGGCTTCACGAACACCTCGACCGGCGCCCCCTCTCGGAAGGCCAGGAACCTGCCCCTCTCGCCCATCGACGGCCTGTTCAGCGAAGGTCACGCGAGCGGGCGCCACCGCGCGCACACCGTCGATGACGACGTAATCGGCCTAGAAGTTGCTGGGTCCTCGCGCAACCTACGCGCGTCCTTTCGCCACCGCAGGTCAAAGACCGATTTCCCGAGCCCTCGCGGAGGCGGAATAGACTTCCGCTGGGATTCCGCGGCGGGATCGGCCTTCCGCGAAAGCGGTGCCGATAACTTTTGCGCCAGCTGCCTCGGCACCGGAGTCCAGTACGACTCCGCCTCCGGCTCAGTCTTCCCCCCCAGCTGCACCGGGACCCCTGTTACCCCGGCCCTTCCATGGCGTAGAAGCAGCCGCTACTTCGAGGGCGGTTCGAGTCCCCCGGCGATGTACGGCGAGAGTGTGGACGGGGTTGACATGGGATACGATAGAAGCGACGGCGCGCGTTGCCATTGCGTTCGGGATGCCTCCGGCCGCACGTTCGGTGAGGAGAAGCGCACCATGAGCGGCGGCCGCGAGCGCTCGTTTTCCGTTTCTGCCTTGCCCCAAGAGAAATCGTTGTCGCGTCTGTTCGAGAAGGAGTAAGCGTGCACGCGCGAGGGGTCCGTATTGGCGGGGTCTTTTATGACCTGCGCGAACTTTTGGTCCAGTAGTTTTCGGGGCGCTGTAGCTGTACCTATACATGCGACGGGTTGCATTTTGGCTTTATTTTGTGATTCGCGCTAAGTTGTTCTTGGAGATGTTGGCGGGAATTTAAGCTATGCAATGCGCTAACACACACAGGGGGGGGGTGTAAGAGGGGGTAGTCTTGGAAGGCGGTTTAATCGTCCACCGCGTGGTGGCAACCTGGGAAAACAGGGGTTCTCGTGGGCTGCTTTCGTAACATGCTATATATGCCCCCGCTGCACTTATAGGTGTTTGCTGCTTTCGCATCATGCTTGTCCAGCCGCCGCACTTTATGCGATGTGGCACTTGAAAGAGGTCTACACGATAAGCAACACGGAGTTTTTGCCCCCAAAGAGTGACGTTGGCGTGGCACCCGTAATACTTGACACTATAGATAGATAAGTACGCACCTAAGACTGGTACATTGATTTCCCAGTAAAAAAAACAATTTAATACATGGTACGTGTGCAGTATACGCGGTTGTAGTACCGTAGTCTAACTTTCGCAGTGTTGCTCCAGGAGTAATATTGTGGTACACAGAGTAATTTCCCAGTGCAACACGCTAGCGTTTGTGAATGCAGGTTTCCCCGTATTTGTTTTTCGTGGCGTACAAGGGGTACGTTCCGGCCAACATCCGTTGAAGGCACCTGATAGGATGTACCTGATACGACGCAGAGTCGGGTTGCGTTGTTCGTAGTTTGTCGTGTACTCGTGTATTTGCTGGTGTTGTTTTTGATCGATTCCATTTACCGATTTCTAGTCTATTCTGAAATCACCACGTATTATATATACTCAATACATATTTTTGACCGCAAGGGAAGCAGGCACGGGGGGCACCATAGTTCGGTTTCTTGTGTTGGCATGGCGAAAGCATCGAGAAATGCCGGAGGCGCCCGTTTATGTGCATAGCTCCTAGGTTAGGGCTATTGCTGTATGAGCATCGCGGAGACAGAGGATGGCATTCCCGTCATTTGCTTCATGGTCGTCGAAGGAGGCGTGTTTCCTGTCCCGCAGCAGTTCACGGTCGCTTGAACGTGCCATCGGGCAGCCAGAGCTGTCGTTGTGTAGCCCCCCCACATTCCGTCAAACCATTTATTTAGACTTGATGATTATGACGTATATGAGTAGTAGGCATTGTGTTCAAGTCCAGTCAAGTGTGTCGGGGATTTCATAGGGTGTATGGGGTGGGGGGGTGGGTGGGGGTGGGGTCGCGCTTTGTATGTTGTGATGATATTTGTTTGCGGGTGGCCTTGGTTGGTTACGGTCTGTTCCTTTTTTTCCGTTTTCGAACTTGCCCTTCTGGTCACCGCGTACTCTACCCTGCATTTTTTATATCACCGAGCGGTGTGGTACAGGAGAAGGAGTCACGGGGTGGCATAGTTTCGTATGTATGTACAGATTACGTACGCGTGATTTGATATCATTGTACGTACCCATAATTCGATTTCTCGTGTTTGTTTATCCACATCCATAATTCGACGCCTCGTGTTTATTTGTGCAAACCCTCTTGGAGCCGTACGCTCCCGGACGGAATCGCCATTGCATTTTGAAATGGAGAGTGCATTAATTGATTGATCCACGCCGGAGCCGCTGGTCGCTATGCGGGCGGCTCTGATGTCGAGACTTCCATGAGGACCCGCATGCCGTCACGAGTTGAATGCTGGCTCATTCCCGTGAGCCGTTGTGTGTATATCGACATAAACGTTTGCACCCCTTACAGCCAAAGGATCCGTATTTGCTCAAACACATCAACGTGTACGTAGAGCTGCTGTTTTTGTGTCGCTTCAATTTCCGAAAATAAATTGCGTGTTGATCGTGTGCGGAAACTCCTATTAATAAGAGTAACGTAAGGGTAACGCTAAATGTTACTGGAAAGTGTGGAGTCGTAGTATAGAGAAAGTTAGAACACTCCTCGAGGCTCCGTTGCAGAAACGAAATGACTGGGCGGATTGGGTTCGACGAGATTGATCACCCTGTCGTGCTATTATTTTGTGGCAATTTGTCCTGTGCGGGTGTGTCAATATTTCCGATCAACCAATAGTGGCGGATTGACAAAACATCTATTATGACACACGCGCAGGACATTGTCGCACGGCCACCGAATACATAAATACCTGGTGGTACCTTATATTTATGTAGTCTAGTACTTGATATATCGCAAAGAAGACACGGCTAGCTTGAGATCGATGTGGTTTCAAGCTTCCTGCGGCTTGTGCCATTTCCTCCCAATTCAGATTATTGCAGCCATCACCGCCACGTGTATTTTTGCCGAATATTGCATGATGAGATAAGCCGCTCCAACATAGTTCACACACCCGTTATCCGTGGCACCGGCCCAATCCCTGTGGTGGTCGAGCACTTGCCGCGTCGGTAGCAACAACCGCAACAGCAGCAGCGCGCACCGCTCTCAAGGCACCGATCGACATCGGCTAAGAGATGCTTCTATCTCGGCGCAACTTGTCAATCGTTGAGTAAGCAGCAGCTACTACAGATGCATGCATAACGTGCGAGAGGTATCACCTATACGGTGTAGGTGGCTTGTAACTTGTGTGTCAACGTGCCGCTGATGTAGGCATCGAGAGGTGAAATGTATGCTGATGACAAGCGAGATGCAATTCGAGAAGAAAACGATCGAATCACTCTTAAATGAGCTCTAGTAAGCTTGAGGTTCAGGCTCAGATGTACGAATGCTGTACTGGTGACCCAAGGCCATTGGTGTTGGTACTGTTGCCGAAGAGCAAAGGATGAACATATCGCGAGGGGGGGAGGGCGAGCTCGAGACCATTTTCGCATTAGGATCAAAACAGGCGAACCTCAGTAAACACAGACAACTCTATAATAATATGCCAACATCTGGGACCACGGAATTCCAAACTGAACTCAAGTGGTTCTTCTTACAACCTGGAAACTACAAGTAACCGTCCAGTCAAATACATCCGTACGAGTGCTTGGCACTTCGAAAACTGGTGACCTGGGGCTTAATATGTAAAATACACATAAAAGCTGCTGCGTACCTGCTGCTGTGTAACCCACCAAACTGGGCTGTCGCTGTTCGTACTATTTTTAGCTACGAGTACGTATACCAGGCGTTGTGTTGCCTATCAGCGACTAGAGCAGCGACTAGATTCTGCTGGCTACTTAATACAACCCCTCGATGGAAGTGACATTTGACTAATCAACTACTGCTATATAGTACGTATCGAATTGCAGTGAAATTCCCAACCCAACTTACATGGAGTGTACCAGGTATTACTCGTTCTAATTTACATGTCACAATTCCAAAATACGAGCAACAGCAATTATACATTTAAGATATACATATATCGTAAATGTACACGAAGTACGCACATCCGTTTCATTCTGTTATGATGCCCAACAAGATGAACACAAAACAAGCGGGAATGACAAATACCTGTCTGTACGTATTTCTGCATTTTCTACAAGATATACTATCAGCGCGCAGTAAATATGAGAATCATACGTGAAGCATATTCCAATTAGCCCTTCGAATATGAACAAGGCGGTAGTCGCCTATACCAGCGATCCCGTCCTTTCCGTATCAAGCGTAGGAGTGAACTGCCTCGTAAACAAAGGAGGCAAGGGGCACTGCCAGCAATTTACAGCATGCTAGAGACTGCCATATATAAAGTTTGAGAGACATCACTGCTCGAATGTGCTGCACTCCCAGTTTGTACTCGCCAACGGGTGGAAGCTTTAGGGATACATTTGGCATACATGCTGAAGGAGCACTGGAAACAACGTAGCTAAGATTGCCATTAAACCACAGTACCCTATCGAGTTGTACTCGTTCAACTTGTCAAGATGAGCCATTCCTTGGTAGTTGATGTGTTCTGTCTCAATCGCCAAAGCGTGAGCAACCGCGGCCATTACATTGCTACAGGGAAGATGAACGGTATACGCTACGACACAACGCGATAAGAACATTGCAGTAACCAGGTTTTTTTACCACGGAATTGGGCCTCTATCTGCCCCCGATAAAGCGAACATGCGACACAGTACATGATTGGTAGAGGACGTATTGCATTCCACGCTTCTAGCGGTTCGATCTTGTGGATCTAGACGCCTGTCGTCTTCAGGAGACATGCTTGGTCCGCATTTGCCTTAACCTAGGACTTGAGGCTCAACTGCGTCCCGAAGTTCAATGGGCAGGTAGCCCCCTTGTCCCCAAAGCTGATTGCCAAGGCCAGGTCCGCCTCCACTGTTGATTGTGCAGTCAGTTTCGGCGGCTTGGCCCCAATGTTGATGGCCCGCGTGTTGGAAGCAGAGGTTGGCATACGGGTGTAAATGAAGGCCGTGGATGTCGTGGATGTCGCAAGTAAGTAGCTCTTTGTCGTCCTGTGCGGAATACGAATATCCTGCCCCGGTGTTTGCCGGCGGTTGTACTCCGCTATCATTACCATCCGAACCTGACGGGTGATTTCTGTTCTAGGATTGTTCTTGTTGTATGGTTTCGTTCGGGTGCGTAGTTGGTCAATTGTTTACCAGTAGCCCAACAGACAAATAGTCTAACCGATGGCGTCGTCGGCAAGGCATGGGTGTGTGGGATCGTGGGTTCGATTGACACTGCCTCCCATAGCAAACGTTAACAGTTTTTGGGGATTTCCCCTTATGTCGAGAACCTGACGAAGTATCTCTCTGGATGTCCAGATATTGGACCCGCATCACTTTGGCACGTCTGCCCCCGTACACTCGATTCGACATTCGATGTGAGTCTTCAAACTATACCGTCGTTCCATGGGGGGAGAGTGTTGATAATGCTTAATTCGGGCGGTGGGTAGTTGAACAGCCTTCCATAAGTATACATGTATCCCAACAGACTAATACCCTATCATTCACTTGTGTGGAGACACGAGTTATGCGCAGCTGGCACGAAAAGCGTGCGACCCCGGATGAAGCAGGCGGAGTCGATCCGGTGACTCAACCAATGACGATCTAGCGATCCCAGATGCTGATCTTCAGGTGATCCCAGGCGATAATGTTCCGGCTAACCCTGATGTTTAGGTGATCCCAGGCGATAAGGTTCTGGCTGACCCAGATGCTGGTACTCCGGCGATCCCAGGCGATGGCGATTCAAATGTCCCAGGTGCCAACGCTCCGACGATCCTAGGCGATGCTGATCCAGCGACCTCACATGCCCACGTTCCGGGAACCCTAGATGTTGATGAGCCGTCGAATCCAGGCGATGCTTCTGCCGGGAGCGGGTGGCACCTGGGGATATTGTTGGCATTCGTATCACCTTGTTTTTATCCTCCACCCACTTGGCGGGGATTCTGCCCCGTTGCTCTCTAGATGAGCGTTTCATCGAAGGTGTGCACGACGTTTTGACGCCTGCTACGATAGAGGTGCACCATGATTTTTTTGAGCTCCTAACTTGAGGAGCTCCATACGTCGCCGAAAAATGGGTTTCGGTGGGAAATAAAAGTGCTACCCGATTAATACTTCCATGGCCTGAGTCTAGTATAAAAACGTCACTACACGAGTATGAAACTCTGACGATTTTGGGTTAAGGAGCCTGATCATTCGGAAAACGTTTCCGCCAAAAGTGCTACCTCTATCGTAGCACGCCTCTTTTGATTGAACCTCCTACTGATGGTCATGTGATGACGCACCCTCGGTGCGGCCCGGATTACAAAGCACCACCTCGAGCGAACCAGCAGCTTCGAACCGGGGCATAGTGGGCGTGGCTCCCAGCGACGACACTCCAGGTTCTGGTGGTGATGTTCGTGACCACTGGTCATACCGCCCGGTGACGTCTCAGCCCCTGGTGGTGGCGACGCAACCCCTGGTGATCATGCTCCGGCCACGTATAAGGGTTCCCCAGCCCTTCCTTGGTGATGCTGCTGCGGCCTCTGACACGGATATTCCAGCCCTGCCTGGCTTGGTGGATGGCGAGCCTGTTTTTTTCTCGGTATTTTTCCCTCTGGGTGGTTATTTTTTGTTTGTTTGTTTTTGTTTGTTTTTGTTTGGCTGTTGTGTGTGTGTATATTTTTTTTTTTCCTTTTTGATTTTGCCTCTCGTTCTTATCCCTGTAGTATGAAATACTCGTAAGTACGAGTATACGGTCTGGCTTGGTGGATGGCGGGCCTGTTTTTTTCTCGGTGTTTTTCCTTGGTGGTTCTTTCTCGTCGCTCTTGTGTTTGTACTGCCCGTCGCAGCTTCTCCAGGAGGACACGACATCGATGTTACACCGCCTCGTATTTTTTCATTTTCAATTTTGTCGTGGTTGTTTTTTGCTTTTGCATTGTCGTAGGTTTTCTTCGTTTGCTCAGGTTGGAATTACGCATATTATATATGTTAATTTTCGTTTTTTTCCCTCCTCTCTTTCTTTGTCTTTCGTGTTTGGCACGGAGATGGGGTGGACTTGAGTAGGAAACGCCACATATCCGTTGTAGGGGTGGCGCCCAAGGGAATGGGGATGGGGGGGGGGGGGGGGGACGGTCGTGGGGAAACCAACCGCGGCTGACGAAAGCAGGAAGGAGACGGCATTTAGGGTAGCAAGGTACTAGACCGACTACGCGTAGTTGGTAGAACTTGTCTGTACTACCGGTACAAAAAACTGCCTCGGCTGCCTGGAGGGTGCTTTTGTTGTGCTTTGGTTGCCTGTCCTTTCCTTCAGTTCTCAGCCCTCCTCTGTTTGCGATTTGTTTTTTTCTACACCAACTTCAAGATAACGACTCTCGGATTTCTTATTTCCCTCTAAATCTCAGAGTGACTTTCTTGTTAGCCTGTTTCTTAGTAGGTATCCTGTACTGTACTTCATGTCGATCAGCAAGGGGGACGGCAACATAAATTGTATGCAACATGAAAACTGCTGTTTCCATGTATGGATCATTCATCATGCCGATTAGCTATAAGAAGGGGACAGCAAAAGGATATATATACGTACATATATATACCAGGGTATATATATATATTATATACGGTATGAAACATTAAATCTGTTGTAACCATGTATAATGTATATACGGGTCCTGTACCCATCTCAATCCCCGTCTTCAACATCTTTAATTAGTCATATTAATATATGAATAGTACGTGGCCCATAGCGAGGGGGGGGTCTTTCTAGCGAGCAAGGCTAGGCTCACCCTCAAGCGGACCGATACCTTCTTGCTGCTGCGCACCCGCCGCGAAGCGTGTGCAGCGGTAGAGTTGGATCGGCACTGGTGCGTCAGGCGCAAAAGTTCAGATGCACGGGCCTTTTGGCCGTCGGTGTAGACAGCAATGTCCATCTCACTTTTGTGCGCGGAGGCAGACGCCATCAGGAAGGTGGACGGACCCTACGTACACGGCCCTAGGTGTGTTTGCCAGAGGGAGCTGTACTGTCTCAGTAACCTGGCTTCGCCATCAAAGGAGGAGGGAGCGTGTGGCGACGAACTGGAGTCTGGACTGGTCAATCCCTTCAGCGCGAGAAATTGTATTTTCCAGACCAAGCACCCTGAGTGCAACGAGGGAGAAAGCGAGAAGCCGACTGGGAAGGACAACAACGAGAGCGAGTACGGACGGAGCAGGTCGAGTGTGGTCGTGCTAGGACTGGCCAAGTGGCACCGGAGCGGCGCGCCGGAGCACAGCAGCGCACCGCAGCAGCAGCACAGCAGCGCGGAGCAGCCATCCGGAGCACGGACGACATCGACCCGTGACGAACGGACAAACATTTTTGTTGATTTTTTTGTTTTCGTTTTTTCCCCTGAATTTCGTTGTTGGGTCTGTGTGGATGACGTCACTGGTTTTGTAGAGAGACGCGGCAGAGATGGCGCGGACACCCCGGGTGCCTTCATTGTGTGCCTGATCGTGGAAGACCCTTTCAATGTGGAACGATTCCTAATCAGTGTCGATGATTATAATGCTGTGTCTAACACAGACGTTCAGGATAGATTCGGGTTATTGTCAATTGACGTGATGGCTTTGGTTGGCTGTTCTTGTTCACTGTGTGCCCGTTGACTGTCATTCTGGCAGCACTTCAGACAGCAGCTGCGTGCTCCATTTTGTTCCCACGCATACCGTGTGTTTTTGTACAGACAGCACTTCAGACAGTAGTTACGCTGTAGTCGGCAAATTCAGTGGTGAAGAGTGGGGGGGGGGGGGGGGGGCGATGCTGCTGTAGTCGAATGGAGATTGCGGGCGTGTAGTTCAGTTTTGGACACGCATAACATGCTGTAGGGATTTTAGGTGTACCTGGTGTATCCTTTCCCTGCTATGATAAGTGTGCGTGTTCTTTAGGATTCTCTGATGGCTCTAGCACTTTTGTGACCACGGGCTGTGATCTTGCTAGATCAGACTATAGGGATTAGCAACTGAAACGAGTTTAATGTGAAGACGACAACAACATTACATTTCATACGTTTATTCATACCTGGTATATAGTACTGATAATGTATCATGCCCAGGAACAAACTATAACCGGTTTCAGCCCGTCAAACAAGCAAGTCGTTTTCCGACGGAAGCCTCGTACCCCCCTCATTAGGCCCACAAAACATGCGTGTCATTTTCTGACAGAACCGCCCGCCCTCGTTTGTTTGAGCCCGCCAAACAAGCAGACCATTTTCTGACAGAGCCCTAGCCGTTCGTTGCTTGTGCTTCATATGAGCCCGCCAACCAAGCATTCCATTTTTATTACAGAGAGTCGTCGCCATCGGGGGTGTTTGAGCCCGCCAAGCAAGTAGGCCATTTTTCTGACAGAACCCTCGCCCCCGTTTGTTTGTGGCCCCGCTAACGAAGAAGGTCGTATGTATTCTGACAGTATGAGAGCGCCCACCCTCGCTTGCTCGAGCCCGCCAAACAAGCATCTATTTATTCTTATAAGAGGGACGTCGTCGTCGGGTGTTTGAGCCCGATAAACAGGCAGGCCATTTTCTGACATAGCGATCGCCCCTGTTGGTTTGGGCCCGCCAATAAAGCATATCATATTCTGGCGGACTGAGAGTGCTCGCCCTGGCTGTTTTTGTTTGAAGCCCGCCAAACAAGCAGTTTTTTTTTTGTTCTGGCAAGAAAGAGTTCTCGTCCTCGTTTCTTTGAGCACACGAAACAAGCAGGCCGCCGGTTGTTTTCACAGAGTTCGCCCGCCATCGTCTGTTTGGGCCCGCCACGCCAAACAAGCAGGCTGGTTCGAGTCCGCCAAACAAACAGACCAATTTCGGACTGAAACGCGTGCTACGGCGGTAGAGGTAGTCCCAGTGACACTTTTTGCCTGAAATGCTTTCTGAATGACTAATAAAAAGCCTCCTTAACCCAAAATCGTCGGACTTTCATCCTTACCTTGTGTTCCAGTGTATTTCGTTGTACGCATACCGGTACTTGGGCAATGGGAATGTTCATCGGGTGAAACTAATATTTCCCTCCAAAATCTGTCTTTGGATAGAGCTCCTTAATAAGTGACCACCCTCAGAAGGCAGAAATGGTGCACCTGCATGCAGGCTACCGTAGCATGCGTCCAGAGCACTACTGTACTATAATAGTGTACTGCTGTGAGTAAGTGTGCTTTGTCACAGCTTGCAGGTTGGCCCCCCACCGATGCACAACGAGAAAAAGTACGCTGGCTGCTCTCAACTACCTCGTAGTCTACTGGAGTAGCACCACAACGCACAGGAAGCTAGGACCCCCTCTGCACAACGTACTCGTAGGCGTGAAAAGCCCTCACGGAAACATTGCACAATGCAGCACACCATTAATTAGGCGTACGGAATTGAGAGGTTGTTGGCACCTCTTCTGGGGTTTGCTATAGATACCGTTCAATGTCTCCACAATGATTGTTTTACACCACGTTGTGCAGGGGCGGGGGGAGTCCCGGCGTTTCGTTCGAACAGTCGAGCGAGGACGACTGAACAAGATGTTGGATGCATGCCACGGTAGAGGTGCTCCAACTAGTTTCTGAGGGTGTGTGTTTTCACTCGATATTAGTATAGGAGCTCTTTATTTCCCACTCGAACCCTGACCTTGAAAAAAAACGAAAGTGCCACCCGGTGAATAATGTCGGAAACTCAAGCAGTAGCGTACAACACAAGATGATAATTCAAGCGATAATGAGTAATAAAGCCTTCAGTTTTGGGGAAGTCCGCCAGTCAGAGCTATTTTGGCCAAAACAAAAGTATACCCCTACAGTACAGGACACCTAATAAGTAACAGGAAAGCTGGCCCAGGGTGGGTGTCTTACTTGAGAGAGGGTGCTCTCCACACTTATTTCAAGACAACGGCTCCCGAATTTCTTATTTCACTCTAATCTCAGCCTGACTTTCTTATTATTAATAGCATGTTTCGTACTACAGTAGGTGTCCTGTACTGTTTCGAAGCATGCGTCGCCCTTCGAACCTTTCGACCAGGACCTGTTGTTTATGCCTTGTCACCGCTCGGCCGCACGCTGACTTTCACGGGCACTGCTCCATGTACGAGTACCATGTCATTGACGAACAACAGCGGAGAGCCCTCGAGGATGGATCGTCTACGCCCGACATGGCTCCCGGTCGGTGTTGTCGGCCGAGGCTATCATGATCATGAGCACGACCGCCCCAAAGACTCGCTCCACGCGCCTAACGAAAAACAGAATGATCTACGAGTAGCATTGACGAATACCGGAGCCCTTCCGCTGACGAAGGTATACACCTACCTGACCTGGTTTGCAGTTGTGTTGGCTGAGACTATCGTGCGCATGGTCACCCCAAATACTGCAATACGGGTAGCACCGACGACTAGCTGCCCCCCCCCCCACATCCCCTATAAAGATATAATATATTTTTATGTATAGGTTGGGTTGGTGTCGGTTGGCAACGACGCTGTAAAACATGCCTCTCACTGCGAGAGCTAGACAACCAGGGTACCGTTTTTTCCTTTTCTTTTTGGCGGCCACCAAGGCTGGCGGTCCAGTAGATCATTTGTGCGGGGCGGGACAAGGGGAATGATCGTATCACGTAGTGTGTATATGGTAAGGCACCCGCGAGGCAGTTACATAGTGATCCCATTGCTATCTCAGGGAGTGGCCACACCAGAAATTAAATGAATTCATTGGAGGCTGTCGTCCATACGCAAGTCCGCCTCACAGGCGGTTCTCAGCAGGATGCAGCTCACGCTCCATGCGACTCGTCCAATACCTCACGGCGCGTCGCGCTTGGTGCACGCAATCAATGTCTGCCTGGTTGGTGAAAACCCAACGTGCCCGTCCCGGGATTGTAGGGATGCGAGTCTATGGTCATACGACTACGGCCATACACGACAGGAGTACCCCCCCCCCGTGATAATGAAGCTTCACCTTCCGAGTTTGCGCTGTTGTTGACCGACAGACTAGCGTGCGCACGGTCGTCCTCTAGAGACCCCTTGCTCGTCCGGCCCGTCGAGGGCTAGTGACTTACCAGGTACATGACTACCATTACTCCAAAAGTATCCCACGTTCCTGTAATGCCAAGCAGTTTGGACCAAACGGTTCACACCACGGGCAGATCATCTACATATCACCTACAGGTCACTCCCACTCGATGGTCTAGATCTTTCAAGGAGGATCTATTCCCGACGCTGTATGATCTAGCTCTCATGTTCCCGGGCTGGACCCACAAAAATCTGCATGGTGTAGCATATGTTTCTTGGGTTGGAACTGTAATGCTGTGCAGTTCCGGCGCAACCCTCTCACACCGGCAGGTGAGGAACTAGATGATCTAGATCATGGTCTATCTGTAGATGATCTAGATCATGATATATCTAGATCATGATATATCTGTAGATAATCTAGATCATGGTATATCTGTAGGTCATCTAGATCATGATCTACCTGTAGATGATCTGTCCAAGGTGCGAAATGGGTGCAGTTCTAAACAGGTTTGTTCACCGTAACGTGATTTGCAGTTCTGAAGGAGCTTGCCGCAAAGCAATGTCGGCAAACATTTCTTACGCCGCAAAGCTACTGCTGTCTTGAGCTCAACTCCTTTGTCTAGGCTACGCTGCGTGGATCGCTTGAAAGAGCCCAAACAAAGAAAGTACACAAGGCAAGCCTAGACTGTGAGCGTCGCTTGATGACCCATAGAAAGACGCACACAAGCCAAGCCTAGGCTATGTGCGTCGCTTCAAGATCCATAGAGAGACGTACACCAGCCAAGGCCAGGCTGTGTGCGTCGCTTCAACATGCATACAAAGAAATACACAAACCAAGGCTAGGTGCATCATTATTCGGAGACCCATACCAACAAGCACACAAGCCAAGCCTAGGCTGCGTACAACGCTTCAAGACCGATACCAACAAGAAAAAAAACACAATCGTCAAGCTGAGCTGCGTGAATCGCTTCAAGACCCATCCATGCAAAGAAGCGTACACACGCCGAGGCTAGGATGCGCGAATCACTTGAACGCCCTTACCGACAAGAAAAACACGCAAAAGCCACGCCGGGCTGTGTGAATTGTTTGACGACGCTGACAAACAAGCACACAAGCCAAGCCTACCGTAGGCTGCGTGAACCACTCGAAAGACCCATACAAAACAAGATACACAAGCACCCCAAGGGCTACGGCGTTGGAAAATCTTGAATGACCCATCTGTACAAACATGCCCACAACAAAACAAAATGCGCCTGGCAAAACACGTGTTTGGGGGGGGGGGGGGGGTCTACCAGACGCCCGCTCGCTTGGGGTGAGCGGTGGCTTTTGAACGGCAGGCAGTGCAGCTCATCGCCGACGGGGTTTGAGACCGAAGTCCTCTCGCCATTCTACCTCTTGATCGACGGACGAAGCAACGCTTCCGGCAGCACTGCCCGGACGTTTCGGCGAGATGGCCAGAGCCTGCGGTCGAGTGACACGGACGGGGTTTGGGTTGGGCGAGAGGACACAAAATAAGCAGGGCGTCATTTGTAGTATGTTAACACTTCGAATAGATAATCTACAGATATATCATCTACAGATAAATCATCTACAGATAGATCATCTACAGATAGATCCTCTATAGATGGATAATTCCCGCTTGATGATCTATAAGCAGCAGGCCTTTCAAGGCAGATCTAAGCCCGATATTGTATGATCTAGCTCATGCTGCCCTTTCTGGCGGATAGATCAGATATATCATTCCCACTTGATGATCCATAAGCAACAGACCTTTCAACGAAGATCTAAGCCCCATATTGTATGATCTACAGTAGCTTATGCTGCCCTTTCCGGTTGGGATCCGTATAATCTCATGACTACTGCTGTAGCACATGTTTCCTGGGTTGGATCTGTACTATGCAGATCCTGCCCAACCTCTCACAGCGGCAGGGGAGGAACTAGATGATCTAGATCATGATCCGCCCGAAGAGTATGATGCCGCAGCTTTGAGCGTGTTCAGCACGGCGCCATTGCAATAGGTCTACAATATGATGCCGCACCGGCTCTGGGTGTGTTACGGAGTACATGCTTTCACAAACATGTGTCGGTATAACAATGAGCTTCAACACATGAAAATAATCCGGCAAAGCGTAATATCTGACAACATGGTGTGCACAGGGTATGATGCCGCAGCTATGTGCGTGCTGCCTTCATGGTTGGATGCCAAAGGTGGAGGCATAGAAATGCGAGAAATAAAAAAAGTGTTTCACACGGTACGCTGTGCGACACCACATAAGAACTTTCTAATTTGGGCAAGGCTAGAACTCTTGCGTAAGGCAGGGTGTGTCCTACACTAATTTTAGTATACAAATGGCCACGTTTTTATGGTCGTAAAAACTCGAGCCTGAAACTATCAAACTCCCCAAGTTCTTAACTGCTTGCAGGGTGTATCCTACTCTAATTTCAGGATACAAACGCCCACGTTTTTAGGGTCGTCCAATACTCGAGCTCGAATTATCAAACCCTCAAGTTCTTAACTACTTACTGTCGCGTACACTGTATGCTGTGGCAGTATGTGGCAGTAGCAGGGGGGCTCTTACCGAAGCTTTGAGCTCGCTTCCTTTCTTCCTCCACAGGAGCGGGTCGTCTTGGTAGTCGTCGATCAGCTCGGTCTTGCTCAAGAACACCACCTTGCTCTGATGTAACGGTCAACACGAGCGAAACGTAACCATCATCGTCACTATCGGTACAAAAGTATTCATCCGGTATGATGTGGTATTGGTATACACGTGTCTACCATACCGTAGGGACGGTAGTTTGCTCTCAAAACTGTTATTACCTGGCATGGTAGATGTTTTTTTTTTCAACCCCTGTTGAAAACACGAATGGAAACGTTACGGCGGGGGGGGGGTGTACTCGATATCCATATACTTCGTACGGCCGTAGTCGTATGACCATGGACCTTCGCATCCCTACAATGCCGGGATGGAGCATGTCGGGTTTTCACCGACCAGGCAGACATTGCTAGCACCAAACACGAAGCGCCATCGGGTGTTCGGCGAGTCGCATGAAGCGTGAGCTGCATCCTACTAAGAACCGCTTGTGAGGCAGACGTTCTTGCATATCGATGAAATCTTCAATGGGGTAACGGGAGGGGCGGGGGAACTACGTACCCAAACATGAGCCTTCTACCGCCCTTGATTGCGGCGAAATAAACCCTTCGAAAATTACTAAGAGGGCATACTGTATAGTAATCAGCACCCACGATGGTTGAAAAAAAACATCCCCCCTAATATGTTTACACGCAATAGTTAATATTTAGCTCTAATTACTATGTTCCCTCGAAATAGAAGACGAGGCTCGTCCTTTCGTAAACAACGCTGCTTGCTGGATGGCAACAAGGGGGTGGTTGCCCCGATTGGGATGCAGAACATGGGGACAATCGGGGCAGCAGCCAATCCATTTCTACTGACGTTGCTACTGGCATAGCAAAGTGCGATTAAAAAAACGCGCTACCGTACCTTCGACGCCGGCAGGCTGCCACGCCTGGAGTAGTTGATGCGCCACTTCGGATTGCCTTCCTTGTCCGTGCTAAGGCGCTTGCACAGGTCGACGGAGGCCGTAAACCACTCCACCGTCTGCCAGCGAAGGGACAAAAAATGGTTGATCGATAAGAGCCGGCCAATGGTTGACACCACACCTACAGTACGACAGATCACGAACTAGATCATCTGGTTCCTTGCCTGCCGTAATGAGCGATTGTGCAGGGTCTGCATCGTACAAGTTCAACCCAGGAAACACGTGCTAGATCATGCAGAATTCGTGTCCCACCCGGCAAGATGAATTACTGTAGATAATATGACAAGATCGGGAATATATCTGCCTTGAAAGGTTTACTGCTTATATATAGATCATGAAGTGGGAATCGATGGTCCGTCTGACGTGAGGAAGACATACACCTGGTATATACGTCGAGTACGCCGATGTTGTATGACTAGGTACATACCCACTATACAAACCTGCAACATACGAAGACAGTTGGGGGGTCCATATAAATAGGTACCTCAAGTATGTTTATATCTATATATATACCTGGTGCGCTTGCTACGTCGTGTTATATGCATGTAACTACTGCTGCTGTAGAGACGCACTTATAGTACTGCACTGTGCAGAACCATATGCTTGACACTAATCCCGAGTTAAATATCCCCAAAACTTTTAAAAGGGTCAAGACCTGCAACACTCAAGGGAAACAACCCGGGGTACACATCTGCAGACATGCGAGCATGCGAGCTCGATTTTCAGGTTAGCACAGCCAAGCACAAGTTGGCATCGCAGGGGCACTGCCGCCCTCACGTTAGTGCCCCGATGCATCCCCGTGCCAACACAGCAGTTTGTTGTGCTAAAAGTTCCGACCCAGCACAGCTAACGATTTACAAGCTCAAAGCCCCCCCCCCCAAAGAAAAAAAAAAAAAACAAGCTGAATCTACTTTCGTACCTAAATGCAGTAAGAAAAGGCGATGGTGGGTTCAGGCCGCAAAAGCGGGAGGAGGGTCTTCGGAACCAGATTGCTGGAATAAGTTTTAACCTCATGCCTTCGCGAACAAGCCTTCAGAAACAATGCTACCTTAAGCGAGTCGTGCACCTACAATTACATGAGGCTCATTATTATTAGTAATTCACTAGCACTACTAGTAAGTAACCCAATACTGACTTTTGATATACATCACATACATACATGCATATATGCAGGCTTAACTTAACAACGACCAATCCCATGGTCGAGGTGTGTATATTACGAACGACACCGTGCAACACAAATGGGATGAGGCATAAAAGCGCATGCCTATGCCTATGCCTTATAGGGTAGTTCCCCGGTCGAGGAGCACGGTCCCAGTGACAAAAGTTTCGGCCAAAACGCAGTACCCCTATCCTAGCGAACGCCCTCACCTCCTCCGGCTTCCTTCCGCTCTTCTGCACCTCAACCTCCCACTCCACCTCCACCCACGACTTTTCCCCAACCGGGAGCCCGAAAAAAAGCGATGGGTCGTCGTCGTCGGTGTCGGTTTCGACTGTAAGTTTCTTGGCCGCTCCGCGGCCTTTTCCGGGCCCGCCGCCGTCCGAGGAAGACACAGAGGGTGCCTCTTTCCCCTTGCCTTTTTTTCCAGTGCGGGGAGAGGAAGATGTCGAGGATGCGCCTTTCTCCTTCTGCTGCTCGGCTTTGCCCTTGCCCTTCTGGCCGGCCCGCTGGGGGTCTTTACCCGCCGAATCTGCGCGCGCGATCGCCCCCTTGCCCTTCGCCGCGTCCTTGCTGCTGCTGCTGCTGTTGCTCTTCTCGGCATCCTTGCTGCTGCTGCTGCTGCTCTTCTTCGCCGTGTCCTTGCTGCTGCTGCTGCTGCTGCTGCCCTTCTTTGGTTGGGCGGCGTCTTTTGCTTTTACGGCGGCCTCCCGCGAAAGGCCCGCCTCCTTCGCTTTCCTCGCGGTCTTTCGGCTACTCTCCCCACCTTCCCTAGTCTTACTCGGTGCGCTGGATGGTGGCGGCACTGCCTTACCTTTGTCTCCTTTCCCGCCGCCCCTGCCCCCCTTCGGCGTCTCCACCCCCCTACCTCCTTCTTCCGCCGACGAGCTTGCTCCTCTTTTCTCTCCTGTGCTCTTTCTCCTGGCCTCCCCTTCGCCCCCACCTCTACCTCCCTCACGACGACTGCTGCTGCTGCCGCTGCCATTGCTACCGCTCTTTTTCTTTCCGCCTCCCGTCGCCGCCTTGTCCGCCGCCTGAGCGCCGCTCTGGCTCTTCCCTTTCTTCTTCCCGTCAAGTTTCGCCGCTTCCTCCTCCTCCTCCTCCTCCTCCGTATCGGCCGCCGTTTTGCCCGCATCTTTGTCCCGGCGCTTGCCCGACTTGGACTTGCTCCCCTCTCCTTTAGCAGCCCCCGAAGTCGCGCTCTTATCCCCACCCTCTTTCTCTCCGGTGCCCTTACTCTTACCCTTGTCTGAGTCCTTACCTTTACCGGTGTCCTTGCTCTTACCAGTGACTCCGCCCGTCTCCGAGCCTTGCTCTCTCGGGCCACCGTTTCCAATCTTATCCTTGCGTTTCTTCTCCCCACTCTCTCCGCCGCCACCAGTAGATTTTCTCCCACGCCTAGTCGGCTCGTCAGCTTTTTGTACGGGATCCGCGTCTCCCTCCTCCGCGCCCGCCTCCTCGGTCCCGACTCCGCGTTTCTTATCCTTTCCACTCTTCTTCTGCTTCATGCTTGCCGCGCCCTCCTTCGCTCCCGCCTTCTCCCCGTTGGAAACCCCGGTGTCATCAGAAAGACCATCATCCGCATCCCTGCCCGTGCGAGCCAGCTCCTTCGCTGCCCGGTCTGCTCTGGCTTTGCGCCTCTCCGCCTTCGACTTTCTTTTCGCGCTCTTAGCCTCCGTGGCACCGTCGGAAATCGCCTCGTCCGGGTTGCTAACGTGCGTCGACTTGCTCTCCGCTGGGTGGTCTGTCGCGGAAGCGGACAGCTCCGAAGTTGGACCCTTCCCGTCCCCGGACATCGACAACGGGATCGACGAGTCTGCGTCCTGAGAGACACCGTCTCCCCCCTCGGGAACAACGGTCTCGCCTGAGGCAGACTTTCGAGACGGTTTCTTCACCTTCTCCCCCCTATTCTTCTTGCCCTGCTTGCTCTGCACCTCCGCGTCCGTGTCCACTTCCTTCGCAGCTGCGCCTGAGGGGCGCCTGGAAGGCTTCGAATCTGAACCAGCATCCGGGTTAGCACTCGCGGAGGGGGGAGAGGCGCCCTTCGCGGAATGCCTTGTTTTTTGCGACTTCCCGCCCCCGGCTGGCCTCGACCGTTTGCCTCGTCCTTCGTCTCCTTCTTCCTCCACGTCGCTCTCGTTTTCGGTGTTGGAGAACCCGCCAACCCCCTTCGACGAGACCGGATCGTGGACAAACGCAGATATTTTGATGCGAAACAGAAGACGACCGTTAAACGGTTATAGAACGAGAACGGATCGCGGGGAAAGACGCGGAGATTTCGATGCAATAGAAGACAGACCGTTGAACGGTTAGCACGAGAACGGCTCTCGGGGAAAACGCGGAGATTTCCATGCAACACAAGACAGACCGTTGGACGGTTAGAACGAGAACGGATCGGGAAAAACCAAACGCAGAGATTTCGATGCGACAGAAGACAGACCGTTGAACGGTCAGAACGTCAACGGATCGAAAAAAAACGCGGCGGAATTTTTGAGTGAAAAGACAGATGGTCGTTGGAAGGCAACTTGATTTGTTCCACATGGGCTGTACAAGTCTTACCGCTAAATACGACCCGTGCGATTTCATTCCGCCAATTCGCCAAATCCATACGGTTAAACTAAGAGCAGGGCAGTCGTAACCATTTCAAGCATGCCACCAGGATTTGACCAATCAGATCCGATGCGCTACACCGGATCAGCGCAAATCCGGCCCCATATTTTCGCCGGGTCAGCAAAAGTCTAGCTGCTTAATACGCCGATCAGCACAGGTCTTACCGGGCAGTACGCCGGGTGAGCCAGGTCGTGCCGTACATTACGCCGGATCAGCACAGGTAACTGCCGCACATTACGCCGGACCAGTGCAGATCTTGCCGCATCTTAAGCTGGAATAAAACAGTTATTGCCGCATAGTACGAATCGACACAAGTCTAGCCACATATCATGACGGATCGGCACAGGTATCGCCGCATAGCACGCCGGACCAGCACAAGCCTAGCAGCAAATCAAGCCATCCGCACATATTTCGCCGATTTTCACGCCGGATCGGCACTGGTCTTGCCGCATATTGTGCCGAATCGACACAGGGGTCGCCGGATAAAATACCTTGCTCTCGGCTGCGAGGGCCCTGGCATCCTCCCACGCGCTTTTCCTCTGCGCCGCATGTTCGAAAAACTCTCGTACGCTCGGCAAGGCGTTAGTCCACATGTTCCCCAAGACTGCCATTTTCATGACAGGGAGCGTGAGCGTTTCCTCGCCCTCCTGCGCCAAGTGGGGTTCAAGTGAGAGGAAACAATTGGTTAGACACGGATCGCGATCCAGGCTACAGTAGGCTGTTTGGTGCACGCAGTGAAGCGACGGTAGCTCTCGTTATGTACTCGCACACGGTGGGTGCAGTTATAAAAGTTACCAGCTGTGTGAAGCTGATGGAAGGTATAGAAAATACACAGCCGAATATATAGATACAAGTTTCCCCTTCGGGATTGTGCTTGACTTGAAATCCCGGGGGTGTCGCAAGCTGAAAATGGAGAACACAGCAGGTGTTCGTTCCTCGTACCAGCTACGTAAGCAGCTTAGCCACCGGGCAAGGACGAATAACATGAAAAGAGCTCTTTGGAGCCAAAGAAAAAAATTAGTAGCCACCGGTCACCGGGCAAGTAACCAAGCAAGTAACAAACACCGACCAGCCCAAACGAGTCTATCGTTACTGCCGTAGTTCTATGTGTATACACTTGCTTTCCCGACAAATTCGGTCAGGCGAGGCGGACCTCCGGTTTGGCCCAGCTGAAAAGTTAAGGCCGTAAGGCATGCACTATATTTTAGGCAGGCGTGCAAGTTAGAACCTCGTTTCGCTATTTCTGGGTGGGCATATGTGGTAAGAAGAATCCATGGTGGACCGAAAAATCATACATCCCCCATGTTTATACACCATATTTGGTTCTGACAACTATTAGTACTATAACTACTGTATATCACGGGGGACCATAGTAAATAGGACCCAAATATTGTTAGTAAAAATAGGGAAATATGGAGGTTTTTGTGTGCACCGTAGGTCTTATTTACTAGTGTTTAATATGGTCCCCCGTAATGGCAATAACCAACTCTGCCGGGACGTAATCGCTCGATTGTTTGCCGGGCAATCACCTACCTGGCATAGAATATGATGTGGAAACCTGAACTACAGTATTAATAGTACGTCTATCATATGTGTATACGAAGTACATAAATACATATTGGTGTTGTGACGTTGCCGGGTCTGCTTGGAGCTTCGGCGGGGGATCGGCTGCACGTGTATATCATACGAATAGTGGTACTCGGGTGATCGACGGTTGGTCGAGCGTACTTGCCGCTTTCCGGTGTCTGCTGAATGCACGTATATACACGTGCTACTGCTACGGAATAATATACAAAAAATGAATAGCCACTGCTGCTGCTGCTGCTGCTGCTGCTGCTGCTGCTGCACTATTGATGTGCTGCTGCTGCTGTACTATTGATGTACTAGAATCGATGATGGTTACTGCTGTATCATACGACGAGCGCTGCTGCTGCTGCTGCTGCTGCTGCTGCTGCTGCTGAACATACCACAGGCAGTGCTGCAGAAACGTCCTGGTCTGGCCGACGGTTGGTCTAGCGTACGTACTGTTTGCTGTACGAACTGTTGCTTATGCTGCTGCTGCTGCCGTCGAGCGTATCCGGCACACCATTTGGCAGTCCATCAGTGCTGTCGATTCGACCGTCACGATTGATGATGCTGTACCTATATACATGTGTCGACCCCTACACAGGCGTACACGGAGCTGGCTGCGGGCGTCAGCCCGTCGCGGCGAAGCCCCGCTTGTATACGAGTACTTGTATTGTATGCTTGTATAATATTATGCTCGTACATCAGTTGCATTCCACCATTCGATGATAGCAGCACTATGAGTAGACTACTGGTAAACATGCAGCAGTACGTATCGGTAGTCTATTACCAGGCATCAGGTACCGGGTACGACCTGGTACCGGTACCTGGTACTGCTGTGCCCGTAGTCTATTGATACGTAGTGCAAGCGTTGCAAGATCATGTATCTTTCAACAATCAAAGGTATGTAGGATGTGCCTCGTGCCCAAGCGAGGCGCATCCTGACCAGAATGGCGATTGCAGCATCGGGTGCTGCACTGAACAGCCTACACCCCATGCGGCAGAGTAGGTCACACATTGTTGCCACATTGGCAAGGCAGGCCACGGATTGCCTCATCGGGACAACAAGCCCGGGATGCAACAACAACAGGGGGAAAAATACAGGGACGATCAGATAGTAGAACGGTGGCAGTTTGGCACCTGTGGGCGTCTCTCAGTCATCCAACAGAGCGTCTAAAAACCCCGATCGTGTTTGTATACCATGGTGTCAGATGACACACCGGCAACAAAGACCGGCATCCCCGACATCGTTATCGCGGCTACAGACGAGAAGCGTCGAACCAAAGGCAGGGGCAGGGTAGGCAGGGTTTTGCGAACCTTTTCCTGGTGGTGCTTCATGAAGTGCGCCATCAACTCGTCCGCCCCTCCAAACTTCCGGTTCATATCCACTCGAACGGCCTTCATGAAGAGGTGATACGCAGAGTGGTGTGTCCTTTTCCTCGATACCCGGGAACTGCTGGCGCCGGGTGTCGCTGTTGCGGGTGGACTCATCTTGGCCACTTGATGTGGCCGTGCGTTGAACGGCGGTGTGTTCAAAGCCAGCCGAGAGACAGAGCATTTCCAACCTCTTCGTGGAGTTCCAGTGGTATCTGGGAGGATAATTGTCAGGGGTGTTTTATATTTTGTCCCCTTACTTTTTTTTTTCAATTTCAAATTTCAAAATCATTTTTTCAAAAATCAAAATAGGAGTACTTGTACGTAGAACAAGTGGTCGCCCCGTCCCTGCCTGCCTCCGAGAGGTCAGCGGAGCTTTTAACAAGAACGGGTGTATCATCGCTCGGGTACCACAGGCAGGTATGGCGTTATGGCACGAAGGTTCCATCTTACGTACCTGGTACAGCAGTGCAAGTACGCTAAACTCGTTTTCTTCGAAGAAATTGTTTTCCAGCAATAATGATCCTATACAAATTTCAAGTAGTTTGTCGCCCAAAACTAAAACTTGGTCCGAAATACAATCAAAATGCGGATGCGAGTGCGAGGCGACCAGAGAGACCCTGCCCTGAGGCTGTTGTGAAAAAGGTGTACTGCTGTACGGAGTATACTGGACAGAACTTGGCCCAGATTAGACGCACTTCAGCAGTAGATGATATACTGTGCTGTACTACGGAATACCCGGTAGTTGTTGGTAAAAAACGGGCTTTACGTAGTCAGTCAGTACAGTCAGTATACATACGTCAGTAAAGCACGCAGCAGTATAGAGAAGCGTTGACACTCAACCAAGCAGGAATGAGAAAATGCCGCAAAACGCGATAATCGGGGTCGAGAATCGGCCTCAAGAGTTGAGGTCAAGAATGTTTGTACGGGCGGACCATCATACCAGGTAGTAAATAGGACATAAAACCCGGCCCCCGTTTCGTACATTTTCCAAAGCCTACGATATAACGCCATATTTTTAATTAATTCATACTATTAATATTTCAAGTCATTAATTAGTTTTTACCTTCGAAGGACACGATAACGATATGGTACACACAAAAACTATACTTGTATTTTCCTCTTTTTATCAACAATGTTTGTTCCTTTTTCGTGAGCCCTAACTCGGAAAATACATCATTAATTCTAATTCCAGTACGAAATAACAAAAACACAAAATAAAAAAAACTACGTCGTACGAGTACAGTACGAGTGTGGTCCCCCGTAATAATACGAGTGGTTTGAGATGTATTGCAGACGAAAAACCTAAGAGTACTCTCTTAGGGCCCGTTTTAACGAAGAAAAAAAAAATTCAAATTGAAAAAAAAAAATCAAATCCGCTTTTCATTGGTCAACACACGCACCAGCACCAAAGATCAGGATCTTGGGGCATAATATTGGGTGCTGGTGCGTGTGTTGACCAATGATTAGCGAATTTGATTTTTTTTTTTTCCAAATTGAATTTTTGCTGTCTTCGTTAATACGGGCCCTTAGGGCCCGAATTAACGAGTATAAAATAAATTCAATTTGGAAAAAATAAAATTCAAATTCGCTTTTCATTGGTCAACACACGCACCAGCACCAAAAATAAAAAACATAGAACATAATATTAGGTGCTGGTGCGTGTGTTGACCAATGAAAAGCGGATTTGAATAAAAAAAATCCAAATTGATTTTTTTTTTTTCTTCGTTAAAACGGGCCCTTAGGAATTACCCCGACCCTAAAAACCTACTGTAGTAACCCTAACCGCCTTCGAAATGTCTCGGGATTGAGAATAATGAGAGGATCATCGTGGAATATCGCTCATTTCGTCCAAGTTGGGTCAAGTCGATAACACTCTTGACATTCGATGATGTTGTGCGTGTATGTCAACAGGGTACATACAAAAGGGTACGTCTTCACGTGTTCAATGATCCCCTCCCCTCTTTTCCATGACGCCCATCCACCACTCGGCCACGAGGAATAGCTTCAGCTTCCCCCACCGCTATATACGTAGTCGCGGTTGGTCGTCGGAGCTCATTGACACAATGGCAACATACATATATGTATATATATTGGGTCGCCAATATAGCAACAGCCGGCCTGCCCGACTGTTGCAAGCAAATATGTCATTAATAAGACACATGTCAAGCACGGCAACACATGCGCTGTCAAGGGTGTAGGCCCGAAGTGTTCCACACTAAAACCTTGTAGTTCGGCGTCAGTCACGGCACGTCAAGGCAAAGCTGCTGCCTGTCAAGGGTTGAAAGTCCTGCTCCCGACATCTTTGGTTGCAAGCATTTGCGAGATGGAACCCAGCGTACACAGCAGCATTTCTCCGGGAACACCAAAATCAAGCCATCATACATACATACATGCATACATACGTACAAGTATTATATTACCAAGCGCCGGTACCAGATATCATATACGACTGCATGCACATACAGCAGTTGGAGAGTTGAGCGCCCACAATCAATCATGCCGATACAACTAACGTAGGACAACCATCAGCCAAGCCTTCCCGGCCGTGAGTATCGATCCTACCGGCTGGGAGCACAGCGAGCCGCATCACAGCTACGGTAGCACTGTCCCCCGCACGCAAGAAACACTCAAACCACAGCTACGAACGCACTCCTCGTGCCTAGAAGAGTCTCGATCGGTCCGTACAAATCGTTACGAACCATGCCCAATCCCTTCAGAACTCTGCACCCACATGCATGGGAAAAAAACACCCTGACGGTCGACATCTGTCGTCCATGGCCCCGCCGGCCGTCAGACAAAAGGCCTATCGCGATTCTACAGTGCAAAAGAAGCCCGCCGACATAATGGCGAGAACGACGCCACTTGGCATCAAAATCCCGTACGAACTGATGGCATGCATATATGTACGAAATATACATACACAGTAGAAAAAAACGGTTACTGATCAGTCAAGTCATGGACTCGACTGCCGGTCGCCCCCTCCCCCCTCCCCATCCACTCAGCAGCCGCCAACGCCTGCGCTCCGAACGAAGACCCTGCGCCGGGCATCATCCCGCCGCCCACTCCTTCCTCGCTCTCCCCGTCTCCTTGATCCCCCGAGCCGCTTCCTTCGATAGATTTCTCGTCTCCGGGTCCAACGGCGCGCGGGATCGTCGACCCTCCCACGCTTCCGCCTCCCCCTCCTCGTCCTTCCGACGCGCTTCCTCCGCGCACGTCAACTCCGCCTCCTAGCGCAGCCCATGAGGCCATCGCGGCAGCATGTTCTTCTTCCTCCGACAACTTACCCATGGAGGGGGCCCTTGCGCTACCTGTCCTCCCCCCACCCGAAACAGCAGAAGCACCATCACCGCCACCCCCAGCAGCAGCAGCAGCAGCACCAGCAGAAGCAGACCCGACATCAGCAGCAGCAGCAGCAGAAGTAGTGTTATTCTGGCCAAACCCTCGGCCTTCGATGACGTAGCGCGCCCCTCTCTGGTACGCCTGGATTCCGGGCCGACTCGAAGGAGAACTTTCGGAAGACACCGCCGTCGTGGCCGGCCTGCTCGCGTCCACGAAGGGCCTACCCACCTCGCTCGTCCCCCAGCTACCGCCCTCGGCCCTGTGCCTGCGCCTGAGAGCCTCCTCGCCCACCACGGCCGGCACCCCTCCGCTGCCGGTCGACCCACGATCGCTGCCGACGGTCGCGCTCGGCACGTACTGTCCCCCCTGCGCAGACCCCGAGCGCCCCCTCGCTCCCGAAATTATGGTGGTGGCGTCGGGTACGCTGGTGGCGGCCAATCGTCCAGTACCGGCTCTGCTGCCGGCGCTCCTCGTGCTTGTGCCCGGAGCGCTGCTCCATGCGCCGCGTCTATTTGATGTATCGGTGTCGGGATCGAGTGCGAGGAAAAAGACGTAGTAGAAGCCGTAGAACATGAGCTCGAGGGAGGTGATGAAGAGAACGCCCAAGGCAAGGGTGGAGTAGAACCAGTCGTGCATCAGCCACGGCAGCCCCTTCAGCTGTGTGTGTGTGGGGGGGGGGTTGTCGGAGGTGGGGAAGGGTGTGGGTGGGGGTAGCGAGGGGTCACGGCTTAATTGAGACTCAAGGACAAACCGGGTGGTGTGCCGAAAGACAGGAATGCTACTGTTAATAATACTAACACAACCAAAGTATATACGATACTTCTATTATTAATATGATACTTCGTGTTTTACTACTATTCCCGCTGCTGCTGTTGCTGCTGCTGCTACTACTGCTGCTGCTTTTGTTTGTACTACAGCTAGTCCTACCAATACTCTTACTATTCATGCTACTGCTACTTATACTACTACTGCAACAAACTACTACTACAGCACTACTATTTCTGCATACTAGTTCTACTACTACTACACTACCACTATCACCACTACCACTACCACTACCACTACTATGTCTACTACTACTAGTCTACATACTACTACTACTACTACTACGACTACTACTACTACTACTACTACCACTACTACCACTATTACTACTTCTAACTGCATGGTGTACGACACCAACACGGTGCCCCATCCGCCATCTTCCCTTTCCATAGTGCTCTCACCTGTGGGGTGATGTGTACCGAGGCTCGGTAGAACTGCACGCGGCCGCTAGACACGGTAACCCGAGCCTTGGCCAGAGGGTGCAGAGCGCTCTCCTGAAACGGGGCGCCAGGGTCCGTTGCACATCGGGAGGAAATAGTCAGTGCAAAGCTTCAAAGACTTCCAGACCACGAACTGAATTATGGCGAAGGGTTAACGTGAGAACAAGAACTGCTACTCCTTCGAGGGTACCCGAAAAAACAGGGCTGCTCAAGGGTCAGGTCAAACCTGGCGGGTCGGGTCAGGTCGGGTCGGGTCGGGTAAGGGTGACCCGACCCGACCCGACCCGACCCGCGAGAGGTTGAAAACCTCCCAACTAAACCCGACCCGACCCGACAGATTTCAAAACTTCCTGACCCCGACCCGCGAGTGGGGTCATGGTCCGCAAAGAGCCCTGAAAAACAAACATCCCAGTACAGGCAGTACAGCACTCCTACGGATATTTCCGGTACCTGCTGTAAACAGGGGGGGGGGCACCAAAAACACGCAAAACACGATACCAAAACTTGTCGTAAAACATAAATAAAACTACGTACAGTAAATGTTTTTTAGTCGTTACAAAAATTCCACTCCACTGGTTTATTTTTTATTCGGACATATATATGGGGCGAGGAGTGTGGTGTGTCATTTTCTCCTTCTGTCGCGTACCCTCGAATTCTCGGAGATTTTTCTTGTAACGAGTGTGTTGACGGTTGCCGAAGATCGAGGCGTTACTTATGAAGAGTACGTACTGCGGAACGAATCTCCATCGTGGTCGAAGGTAAAGTTGCTACGCATGAATAGTAAAACCAATAGCGCATGAAACGAATAATTTTACATATATCTATATATACTTGTATATTTACTTCCATCCTAGTTAGTATATTCGCCCTTCTTTCTCGCTCCTTCCTATAATATATATATGTATATAATAGTCGTGAATCAGATCCGGGTTCGCATACGTACGTATCAGGCTCTCTCTTCCTTCCTCCTCACTACAATACGTGCCTTGCATTTTTTATCGCGAGAGGAGTTCGGCCCTTTTTTCCCTCGTCGACTACCGTCGAATCGTGGGTGTTGTCGAAGTGTGAATTGTTGCGTACCAGGTATGAATAGTTGCTTGAGGTGTGAGATAGAAATACGTCATGCTGTGGCAGCACAAAGAGCGAGGATGGGGGTGCACGTACGGGACGCGGATGGCTGGGCGGGGGGAGGGGGGGGGGGGTCGAGGCAATTCCCACCACACCCTAGTTGCCCCGCAAGCTCAGGAATGTCAGCATCTTAAACGAGCAGGGCGAGAATCCGATAACTCGCTTCATTCGTAGTTCAGCAAGCTCTATTTCAATGTTGGCCGACCATTCACAGATCGTGATATTGCATGTTGACGAGCTGGCAATTAACTTAATTAAAAAGTCGGAAAATCATGAATCAACAATAAAAGAAAGAGAGTCAGAGGGAAAGTCCGAGAGAATCGAAACGTTCTCCGCAAGTCCAGAAATTCCGGAAACCTTGGAAAAAATAAAACCAATCAACCCATATCAGGTTCCGAAGAAGATGCCTGGTCACGTACACGCACAAACGCCTTCACTAGCCCCGTGAAAGCCAACTGCAAGACACAAACTCCTCTACACCGCGCGCCATATCTCGCAAAGCCCAGAAATGCCGGAAACAAAAAGAAGGAAACAGAAAGAGGGAAAACCCGAGACACTTTTAATATTACCATCTTGCGTCATTTCTCGCAAGCCCAGCAATGCCGGCATTTGTATTCGTATACAACGAACCAATGCAATCGACCATCAATCAAAAGTTCGAACGAACCTATCCGAGCCTATCCGGTCGAGCGAGCGCACGCACGCCTGCCTGACTACCACTCTCGCCTGGTAAAAGTCCATGCAAGACACGAAGACCGTGTCCGCTTCCTCCCGGACTCCGAGCAGGTACAGCGGCCACGAGAAAAACATGCCGATGCCCTTCTTCAGGGCGGAGGTGTGCGGGAGCATCGCAGGCCGCGCCGACGTCGCCAGCTCATTCCCCTTGGCGTCAAGCAACGTTGTGTGCACCTGCATCCAGGCAAGTCGGGGCGCATCCACGCGCAATCGGGGGGTGGGTGGGTGGGTGGGTGGGTGGGTGGGTGAGTGCGTGGGTGGGTGGGACTCATCCTACGGTATGATACAGCAGTGGGTACCTCGATTTAAGAGTGCCTCGTGACAAGCCAAAACAAGCGTTATTAACCCATTCAGAACTCAAAACAAAATCCCACACTAATTCCAAGTAGTTTGTTCCCAAATTCGTCGGACCAGTTATTAAGGGGTTAAGTTAATTACACATTGATTGCTTTTATCTGTAGTGGGATATATTCAGTGCTTTAGAATAGGCGGGACATGCCGATTTTGACCGCTCTTAAATGCCGAACGCTGTCATCTCGGGGCGCTCTTGAATCGGGCTACCCACTGTATAGGGGTTGCATTCCACACCAAGGACGGATGACGATCTATCTGTAGATAATCTACAGATAGATCCTAACCGGCCGTTATGAGATGTTGTGCAGGATCTGTACAGTACAGATCATCCCTAGGAACGATGTGCTATTCATAGATCACGCAAACTGTGCGGTTTCCACCGCGGCAACACGAGCTAGATCCTACAGATCATACAGATCACACAGATCGTACAGATCGTACAGATCAGGAAGGTATCTGGTCGGAAACATCAACTAGATCATACGAAGTGCGAACCGCGTATCTGAAGCATGCTGCGGTAGAGGTGCACCATGTTTTTTTTCTTTCTGAGGGTAGTCGCTGGAGAAGCTCAATACCTCCCACAAATATTGTTTTTTTTGGGAGGAAAATGGAAGGTGCTACCCGAAAGAAGACAATCCCGTGGCCTGACTGTGCAATGAAAAATATCGCAACGCAAGACTGAGATACAGACGAGTTTGGGTTTAAATGGGGGCTGATCGTTCAAAGAACGTTTCAGCCAAAAAGTGATACTTCTATCGTACGTAGCATGAGTCATAATCCGATAGCTATGGACGACAATCCGTCGCTGGGTGCAGAGTACACAAGAAGCAGGCAGGATCGGCATCTACTGCTGCGCCGCTGTATTCCGAATCTATTGCAGCGCTGGCTCATGCGTTTACAAAGAGGCCGACAGGGATGGTTTTGTACCGTTGAAGGCACATGCTACGGTAGAGGTGCCCCATTTTTGCCGACAGGGATGGTTTTGTACCGTTGAAGGCACATGCCACGGTAGAGGTGCACCATTTTTGCCTTCTGAGGGTGGTCACTTAAGGAGCTCCTTACCTCACCCCCGAAAACTGATTTCGGAAGAAACTAAAAGTGCTACCTACCTACCCGATGAACAATACCATGACCTAACGATACGAAAGAAAAACATCGCAAACACAAGAATTAAAACACCCGGCGATTTTGGGTGAAGGGGCCCGGTCATTCAGAAAATATTTCAGCCTAAAAAGGGCTGCCTCTATCGTAGCACGAGTCTGTACTGCTGCTTTTTCGAGAAAGCATTGCCCCTTTCTTGCAGGCCCAGCCCGAAAATCATAACAACAGCGAGACTCTCACCATGAAGACTCCGACCCTCCTATTGATGTACGACGTCGGCATCTGCAGCTCCAGGCCCACCAGGTAGTGCTGCCCCGCCCTCAGGATCCTGGCCGGAAATCGCGCGACCAACAACCAGAGCGGTACCGCCTTTTTCGTTTTGACGCATGCTACGATAGAGAGGTGGCTCATGTTTTTTTTTCTGAGCTCCTCACTTGAGGAGCTATGTATCCCACCCAAAAAATGGTTTTGGAGTAAATTGAAAGTGCTATATACCCGACGAACAACCCCACGACCTGAGTCTAATAAGATAGTATAGCTGTCGCTAGGAACTCGCGCAGCAGGATATTAGTAACTGTCGTCAGCTTGTGTGCATTGGTGGGGAAAACACCAGGAAAAAACGTCAACGACGTAATTAAAAATATTGCAACACGAGACTGAAAGTGCACCGATTTTGGGTTAAGGAGCTATTAATCGATCGTTCAGAAAACGTTTCAGCCAAAAAAAGGTATACCTTTGCCTTTATCGTAGCACGCGTCGTTACAAAAACCAAATGAATGCTTCGGCCAGGGGATGCATGAAAAAACAAAACAAAGCAAAAAAAATCACCACAAACTCCTAAAAGGGTAAACATGGAAAACAAAACCAGTGGGGTGAGGTTTCTGGACGAAGCTACGAGAGACGTTTTTTTTTTCTGGTGTTTTGTTTAAAATTTACAGTGCTTTGGGTATAGGCTGCCCCTCTCAAGGAGTGGCCACACCATAACATAAAATGATATCATTGAAGCTGTCATCTATATGCAAGTCCGCCTCACAAGCGGTTCTTAGTAGGATGTAGCTCACCCTTCATGCGACGCGCCCAACACTTCACGGCGCTTCGCGCTTGGTGCTAGCAATGTCTGCCTGGTCGGTCAAAACCCGACATGCTCTGTCCCGGCATTGTAGGGATGCGAGGGTCTATGGTCATGCGGCTACGGCCATGCATGAAAATGAAGTACCCCCCCCCCCTGACCCCTGTTACTATCCTAGGAGATAGTAGATGGTGGCCAGAAAGGGATGCGTGATCAATGGTCAAATGCCATAAGTCAACTACTCAATGAGTACGACCCCCCCCCCCCCCATGCGACTCACCCAATACCTCACGGCGCTTCGCGCTTGGTGCAAGCAATGTCTGCCTGGTTGGTTAAAACCCAACGTGCTTCGTCCCGGCATTGTAGGGACGCGAGGGTCTATGGTCATACAACTACGGCCGAGCACCACATGAGTACGCCCCCCCCTCCCACGCTCTGTAGAGGCATGAACATCCCCCCTACAGTGGCACGAGTCTCTCCCTTACCGCACTGTGGTGGCATGAGTATACCTCCCCCCCCTGTGCCTGGGTTTCTCGACAGGGTGTCTTGCGTTTTTGTTTGAAGTGCACCCTTGCGTCAGCTATGATCGCTCGCTATCGGTCGATACCTGTTCATCAGGAACAAAGCTCAACAGCTCAACAGCCCTCCAAGTCTTGGGGCTGTTCATTTCGAACAAAAGATCAACAGCCCGACAGCTCTCGAAGTCTTGGGATATCTTCTTGAATATAGCTCGAAGTCTTGGGATATCTTCTTGAATATAGCTCAACAACCAAACAGTCCTCGATTTCTTGGGCGATCGTTTTGAAGAAAGCACAACAACTCAACAACTTGGGGGCGTGGGGTGCCCCTTGAAATTTGGAACAAAAGTTAAACAACCCAACAGTAGTCCACCAAATCTTGGGGAGGCATGGGGTGCCTCTTTTCATTTGGAGCAAGCTCAACAACCCAAGCAAGCGCCCGACTCTTCGAGCGTGTTGGATTGCCGCCACTTTTCATGTCGAGCACACGCTCAAAAACCCAACCAGTTGGTTGTTCGCATTGCCCAAATGCTGTTGTCTCATTGGTCAAGTAGTAATGTGTTGATGCCTGATTGGGTTTAGACGCATACTACGGCGGTATTATAGAGGTGCACCGTGTTTTTGCCTTCTGAGGGTGGTGACTTGCTTGAGGAGCTCTACAAATCACCCAAAAACTGATTTTAGAGGAAAATAAAACTGCTAAAACAGCAGTACGTACCCGATGAACTATCCCATGGCCCCAAGTACAAAAAATAGAAAATATCGCAACACAAGAACGAAATTCCGACCATTTTTCGGTTAAGGAGCCCGGTCATTCAGAAACCGTTTCATCCAAAAAAATTCTACCTCTATCGCAGCACGCCTCGTTAGGGTTTCAATCAGAACAAAGCTCAACAGCCCAAATCAGTCAGTCTATCGAAGACCAAGGTACTGATGGGATCACTGGAAAAATACTGTTTTTTTATGTTTGGTTGGGCTACGAGGGTTTTATAGGGGCAGTCTGCCGTGTCTCGTACGCAGGTGTCCGTCAACCATAGTGCTAAAACAAAAACGCCATACTTACCCTCAACCCAACAGCCCTTAACCCCTTAAAGAACTGGTCCCACGTTTTTGGAGACAAAGTACTTCGAATTAGTGTGGGATATTTTTTTCGGTTATGAATGGGTTGTCGGCCGTGGGGAAAATACCCCAAGGCAAGCCAAGGCCACGTTGCCGAGCGAGTGCTTATGACTACAAGGGCTTATATAGAAACAAAGCTCAACAGCCCAAATAAGTCTTTCGGAGACCCGGGCACTGATGGGATCACCGGTAAAATACTGTTTTTTCCATGTTTGGTTGGGCTACGAGGGTTTTATAGGGGCAGTCTGCCGTGTCTCGTACGCAGGTGTCCGTCAACCATAGTGTTAAAAAAAAACCCGCCATACTTACCCTCAATCCAACAGCCCTTAACCCCCTAAGAACTGTTCCCTCGTTTTGGGGACAAAGTACTTGGAATTAGTGTGGGATATTTTTTCAGTTATTAATGGGTTGTCGGCCGTGGGGAAAATACCCCAAGGCAAGCCAAGGCCACGTTGCCGAGCGAGTGCCTATGACTACAAGGGTTTATATAGATAGACCTTGGCCTAGCTTCAACAAAACCAATGAAAAGCACTTGAGAAATTCTCAGAAAGTTCCCACATTTTTTCCAGACCGTCGAGGTACAGTAAGGGTCAAGCAAACGGTTTATTAAAGTCACGATCTAGTGCGAGGGACCATACCAGGTAGTAAATAGGACCGAATACTGATATTAATAGTACAAATCAGAAAGTAAATAGGGGACCAAATACTGTTGGTAAAAATCGGAAAATTTGTAGATGTTTGTCTGTACCGTAGGTCCTGTTTACTATGCTCCCCCACAAGAATAGTTTGAGCGCCCAGCAGCAGCAGTGGTAGTAGTTGTACGGGTAGGATCATGCTGCGCCCGTGTCCGGCGGCTCCTTGCTTTGCCTTGCTTTGCCTTGCTTTGCCTTGCTTTGCCTTGCTTTGCCTTGCTTTGCCTTGCTTTGCCTCGCTTTGCCTTGCTTTGTAGGTCGGGCATCAACTTCTTTCTTTTTCATCATCCCTCAAATATGCAGTGGCCGATGCTTACTAAAACTATACCAGGTAATAAGTACGTCAGCTGTATTCGTCACGTTTTATCGCCACTATTATCATCTCAAGTCCCCAAGGGTACGCGATGCCAGTTAAGAATATCATAGGTTTAGCCAGGCTCCAGTTATTATCCTTTAAATGCACGTGGAGCAGGAAGTGTCCTAATAATACACGATAAGTCCGGCACAAAAAACAATACCTGATGTTTCGCACCAAAAGTCGAGCATACTTGTTCTTTCAGCTCTCAAGCACGCTAGACCAGGCCCCTTCTACAGCAGTATATCAATACCCATACAGTTGTAATGTCTACTGCTTGCACCAGGCTCACTTTCGGTCTACACGTTCGACAGTAGCCAACGGAGACGGGTCCCACTGTGTGTGCTGCGCCAGGAAATCCACCGTTGCAGTGGCCCCGCCCTGCGAAGAGGAACATCAGCAGCAGCAGCAGCAGCAACAACAACAGGGGAATGACGAAACGGTACAAAACCCGCCGCGATAAAATAACTCGCGATGACACAAACCCCCGCAGCCCGCAGCACGCGCGATCGAAGTAGCATAAGGAGCGTGCCAATTTATAGATACTAGCGGTACGGCCACGGCTCCGCCCGTGGCGCTAGCTCGGCGTTGCCCATAGTAGTATGTAAGTTCCTGGTGTGGTACAGTACTCGCATTAAGAGTGTGCTGTAATGTATATACCACTCTGAACCGAAAAATTAGAAGTTATGTTGAACGCACAGCTGACGTATTTATACTAATTTTATTTTATTTATAGATACAGTATACATATCACCTTCGACAAAACAATAGATCTCGCACAGCTGAGATGCCTTTTTACTGTAGAAAAAAAACTAAAAACGAGGGCTCGATCTTGTTGTTCCTGCATATAGTGTGGGCTGCTGTCAACCTCTTTGTCGAAAACTGAGCCAACGCAAAACACTACTGCCGTTGTGTACGGACTTCCCTCAGGTTTGATTAAAGAAAAAAATGGAATATACTATTAACAGTACACAGGAACGTATTCATCAGCACCGATCATGGCGCGTGAACATACTGGGGATATTTGGTTCACTGGTATTTTGTAGGTTCCAGTTATACCATTGTTTTTGTCGAAGCCTGGGGCAAGTCGTCAACACTAGATAGAGGGGGCTGCAGACACCTTGGTCCAGCTTCGATAAAATTGGTTGATACATGTCCCCGCTCTTGTGAGGAATAACATACCCTTTTCATGTTCGAGTCAGCGTACAAACGGGTATTACATTTCCGGCCAGTCAGAGTCCAAACGGTACCTATATCCCCGGGGAAGAACATGAACTTGACACCGGACCCTAGCCTGTAACCCGAACATTGTGAGGGGGTTCGAAGCTCCTACCGACGTTGCCCTCCTGACGTAGTCTAAGAACATCGGACCCTAACCTTTATGACGCGTGCAACGATAGAGGTATACGGTATACCGTTTTTTGGCTGATACGTTTTCCTAATGACGGAGGGCTCCTTAACCCGAAATCGTCGAAATTTTTTCATGCTTATGTCGCAAAATTGTTCATTGCATACTCAAGGGCCCATATTAACGAGTATAAAATAAATTCAATTTGGAAAAAATAAAATTCGAATCCGCTTTTCATTGGTCAACACACGCACCAGCACCAAAGATTAGGATCTTGGGGTATAATCTTTGGTGCTGGTGCGTGTGTTGACCAATGAAAAGCGAATTTGAGTTTTGTTTTTTTTCAAATTGAATTTATTTTACAGTCGTTAATATGGGCCCTAATAAGGCCGTGAGATCGTTCATCGGGTATAAAAAAAACAATATTTTCCACCAAAATCAGTGTGCAGGCTACTGCAGGTATAGAGCTCCTCAAGTGACCGCCCTCAGGAAACGAGCCGTGCACCTGCATGCAGGCCACCGTAGCATGCGTACTACGCGTATAGTCCTAACATTGGGAGGGGGGTTCGAGGCTCTTACCGACGTCGCCCTGCTGGAGTAGTCGAAGAACATCGGCTTGTCGGGCAGGGAGTAGTCGAAGAAGAGCGGCTTATCGTGCAGCCTCAGAGGCATCACGGCCCAGTAAAGGGCGCCGTACAGCACCACGGCCGACAGGAGCAGCGCCACGAATATCATAAGGTACTGGAAGACCTGCACTTTTTGTTAGACGCGGGCAGAGCGTTGTTGCACAAGCACGCAATGTTAGACACGGGCATAGAGGTTTGTTGCACAAGCGCGCACATATAAAAAACGAAAAACGTGATAAGGGGTCCGATAAAAGTACTACGAAAATCAGGAGGTACCGGAAGATCTGCATGTACACCCGGGCAAAATGTCCCATTCAGAACTGAAAACAGATGTCCTACACTAATTCCAAGTAGTTTGTCCCCAAATACGTTGGACCAGTTCTTAAGGGGTTGAATAAAAAGCACGCAAAAACATCAAAACACGAAAAAATGCGATAGGACTCCAAGCAATTTCTTTTAGAAACGAAGGAATAATTGAAGCATGCGAAAAGTAACAACACGAACGTGCAGAAATGGTGCTATCTGCCCTTGACACCTGCGGAGGAACTACAGTAGTACCTGCCGGCCCGGTGTGTGCTCCTCCTGGTTCCATTCGGTGTTTCAACAACAAACATCACAAAAACAAATGACGCAAAACCAACAACCAAAAAAAGCGAAACATGGTACACAAAAAGCGAACTACAGCACTTATGCCGGTGGCTGGGTTTCTAGCGTGAGCACGTCATAAACTGCTGCGCCGTGGATAACGAGTGCTGGAGACGGCAATCAGCGTGAACGTGAAGTTTCCAACGAAGTGCCGGGACGAAGTCGTCACGACACGTCGCCAAATATCGACGCTAATATTAAGGGCAATAGCCAAAAATAGGCTCAAAAGGCCTAGGTATACCTATTTTTGGCTAGTGCCCTAATAATAATAGTGGTCCCGGATGCCACCATCGAACAAGTTGCTCGTGGGCGTGTCTAGTCTAGTCGACAAGGTCGACGCTAACACCGGTAGTCATCACACCCAACATGACCATCGAACAAGTTGCACTCGTGAGGGCGTTTAGCCGACAAAGGTCGACACGCTAGTACCGGCGGTCGACATACCCAACAACTAGCTCGTACGTAGCCCTATCTAGCCCGAGATGGTTGCTACTGCGGGTAGTGAAGGGGGGGAGTATCCTCAACACAATCAAACAAAAAGACGAACGCATCTCACCCCCCCCCCCCGCCAAATTTGGGGCAAATATTTTCTGACTGAATATTGGTATTTTGTTTAGGGCGATATTGTTTTTTGTGACTTGACTATTGGTGTACTCACCAACAGAGGAATGGCCCAATAAAGCATGCCTTAAGGATGGAATATTAATAATATTTGTGCTTGTCGTTATTTTTCGATCTATACCTTTAAGTCACCGCATTATTGTAGTGGTATACACAAGGGATAACTTTAAAGCTCAGCTCGTATATAGGAGGTTTCCTATTCTCGGAGGCACTCTTATCAAGCGTTGAGCACATGTGTCTGCCCTTCTCCCTTTTCACGGCCGTATTTTTTTAATAATGATAGCGCCAATCATGTGTAGGACTCGGCGTTCCCACAGCTCGCCCTAATTCATCGAAGTAAATGTATTTGCCCGTCCACTTTCATCGAGTTTAAACAAAAAATATTGCTCGTCCACTTCACCGAGTTAAAACAAAAAGTATTGCTCGCCCGCTTTCATCGAGTTAAAGCAAAAAGTATTGCTCGACCCCTTTCATCGAACTAAAGGTATTTTTTAAATGAATACTGGAATGTATGGGCGCGTTTTACCGCAGAATAGAGTACACGTCTACCAGTAATATGTACGAGTACATGATTATTTTCAAAGGCCAGATCCGCCCAGATAACCGTTACCGCACAAACTTGCGGTAAGGGATGAATCGATACCATCCCCTTGTGAAAACACGTAAAAAGGAGAGGCACTCCAACACATGTATGGCGGCGGCGTTTTTATTCAGGGACTGTTACGAAACCTTCAAGAACCGCAAATTTTCCGAGGGCTTCTCCCTTAATATATTTACGAACAGTTTGCGAACCGGGACTGGCACAAACCCCGGACCGGCACATTACGCATCCCTGAATATGTGTGATCACTCTTATGCAGAACTAGGTGCAGGAGAAGCCTGAACCTTCTACGTGCCTGGTACGTAACATTAGGCACCCACGGTGACTGTGAAATATACCAGCCTACACCAGCCCATTTGGCACCTCAGCCGCAAGGGCCAACCGTCACCCCTAAATAACTACAGCCATGTTTCGGGTACAAGGGGGGGGGGTACGATTTAAGAGAGCTGGATGAAGAGAAACTCAATTCAAGAGAGGTAAAATGGCTTGGCACGAGCATACTGAAATATGATATAAATCCATCCCTGTTTAATAGAGAAAGGTCTACTATTAATACATAAAGTAGGCCTGACACCCGTCTGACAAACCGTAGCCCCCCCCCTGTCCATTCTACGCTAAATTAGACTATTACGGGGGGGCATAGTAAATAGGACCTATGGTACATAAAATACCCAATATATACATACGAGTAGGACCTATGGTACACATAAATACCTATACATTTTCTTGCTTATACTAACAAGATATGGCTCCCTTAATGAGAAACTAACTTTTTACACTGGTGGAAATATATGATACTGCTGAATATTGCAGCAACATAGGATACCACCAGGTACCAGGTATAGGCATATATACACGAACGATGCTGCCGGTACTCGAAAATCGGGCACCATCACCAGGGCAATTCCACGCCCGCATAGCACGACGTATTGAAGTGAATATAAGTTCCTCACAGCAGTATTACGAGCGCGTGGGTGAACAAAATTGGAAAATTGGAAGAAAGTCGACGAGCTGTGGGAAAACCTCCTCTTTTGCATGCATATATATACCAGGTATAATATCAGCATGTATGATGAAGAACGCAATACGAATACCTGTATATGTATAAAGCAGTAATACCAGGTATGTTTATTCCCGATTATATAATAAGTAGTGACTACGAGTTACGTGAAAACCGCTCCTTCTTCCCCCCCTTACTATTTTTTTTTTCCCCCCCACCAATTATTTGTTCCCACATAGACACACGCTCCCTGAATTTTACAGCCTCAGATTGTGCCCCCCTCATACGGGGGATGCACAGTCTGCATGAGGACATATATAACCCATGAGTACGCGCGATCGAAGTATCACACTCAGCTAGCAAAATATGGGTTTCGACGATATCCTCGATCTCACAGCTGTTTTAAAAAACTAGATTTTAATATATAGGAGTAAGCATTGTAAATCAAGGCAGGTGTCGGGGGATAAAGGCAGAGACATAGAAACCCATGACCACGGCTTCTTTCAGGTTGTCACCGAGCGCTAACCCCTTCTATGACATGGGCGTGCGTGCCAATGGCGCATGCTGCGGTAGAGGTGCATCATTCATTTCTTCTCAGGGTGGTCACGTGAGGAGCTCTTTACGCCATCCGAAAAAAACTGATTTTGGAAGAAATACAAAAAAAAATGCTGCGATTATACCCGATGAACGATACCATGGCCCCAAGTATACCACGAAAAATGTTGCAACGCAAGAATGAGATTCCGACGATTTTGGGTTAAGAACTGCCTTAAGAAATGGTCCCACATATTCGGGGACAAACTACTTGGAATTAGTGTGGGATATATTTTCCGTTCTGAATGGGTTAAGGAGCCCCGTCATTCAGACACCGTTTCAGCCAAAAAGTGCTACATACGTACGAGTACCTCTATCGTTGCACGCGTGCAATCTGGACCAAAATATAAGGACCATTTGGTCTTCATACTTATACCCCAAAGGCCCTTACATTCCCGCCCAGAGTATGAGTACGTAGTGAATTATCACACGGGTGATAAAGACACCAGTGTGGGACATTTGTTTTGAGTTCTGAATGGGTTAAGGGCCCCCCTCGGTAAAAACAAAACAAAAAAGAGTACTTGCGTCTTTTGAAAAAATGATGTTTTCTTCTTTGTTTACAGTAGCAATAATATGCTTGGTACAGTAACACCGTATTAGTACTCCTTACGGAACACGGCATAGCTCCACTTCTAATGCTCAGACCCACTCCCGACCAACGTATAGCTTGTTCGTTGTGGTCTCTAGGAGGTGTTGGGGCCCTTGGATCTGCAAGGGAGAACTAACATTGGTATTCTTACATCACGAAACGAAAGTGCCCAGCAGCAAGAATTTTGATCGTTTCGGAGCTCCTGTTTGGTATCTACACGCTGCTGTGGCCGCGTAGGACACTACGGACGGTCAAACTAGAGCCCCAGGTAGGTCCGCCTAATAGTCCTCGGCGTCCTCGTCGAAAATCTAACTTGAAACAGTACCAACAGCCGGAGAAACTGCCGTTTTATGTATGGGTACCAGAGGTATGGAGAGTCGCTTTTGAGTAAGAGGCACGTTTCGTGATGAAAAAGGCCTCGGATCGATCCGGCTCCCGAGACAAACATGTTGCCCCATGACCTGCGCTCTCTTACACTGGTCACAGAGAGTAGGTCTGAGCATTAGAACTGTAGAAATATCGCTTTCGATAGGTAGTCATGAAATATCGAAATTCTACCAGGAATAGTATCGCAACTGAAACGAACAGAACGGCTTTGTTTTTTTTAACGACTGCTGTCAGAACTGAAAAAAAAAGAAGAAGCAATAATTCCAAGTAGTTTCTCCCCAAATACGTTGGACCATTTCTTAAGGGGGTAAACTGTTGTTTCTACCCGTACTCATCGACACCCCGCACATCTAAATGTCCGTGCAGAATAGAGCGCACCCCACCCAGTATTCGTGGCCAACGAGTAAAACTCGCCAAATATATAATAGAAACCCCCGGCAACTCGCGAGTATTTTAGCTTTTTGTCGTATGGGTTTTTGTATGGTATACTAAACGCCATACACATGAGGTGCGTGGGGTTAAGAATGCGCATTCCGAATATTCGCGGCCATCGTGTACTCGCCAAATCTAAAACAGAAAGCCCCGGGTACTCGCGAGCGTTTTAGTATTTTTTTTGTGGGTTTTTGTATGGTATACTGAACGCCATACGACGTACGAACAAGGCGCGTGCGATTTAGAATGCCCATTATAGATCGATTGGGTTTAAGAATACCCATACAAAAGGCTATACATTTAAATATATATATGTATGTATATATATTTGGGTTTTAGCATGCTATACTACACGCCATACATTTTTTGGGCTCCAAAAACTCGGCGAGTATTGAGTGCTACTCGTACCCGCGGCCGTGACGCGTTTTGGCACAGAGGGTTTGTACTCGCGAGTATCCCGCAGGTATTTTCTAAACCGGGTAGACTAGAGCTGTACCAATACTAATAGGGCAGAATGTATGCTTAATGATACCCAGGTGTATTTTTCTCTCGTGCGTTCGTGAAAGCACTTGCTTTGGTACTTTTTTTTTGTTTTGTGTCGATTCACTCACTCTCCAGCCAAGCTCCCAGGACAGGAGGTTGCTTTGAAAGCCCCTTAAGAAGCGCACCACCATGCACCACCTCTTTGCAGTGCAATGCGAGTGACGCACGCTACGTACGATAGGGGCACGAGTACGTACGTAAGAGTACCTTTTTTTTTGCCGAACTATGCAGTACTGGACGAAGCATGATAGTAGATCTTCCTAAGGTAAGGTATTTAGGCACTCTGATTGGCTAAGGGTATGTTTTACGCGGCTCAATCAACTTGGAGTCTTTCTCAGCCACAGCATCCCGAGTTACCCTGAAGTCTTTCCAYGCTCAGCTTCCACGCTGGTCGAGTCAACCTAGAGTCTTACCGAGCACAGCATCCCAGCAGTGACCACTGCCATAGGGTTCGGGTTAGGGCTCGGGTCGGAGGGTCGGCTTCAGGCGCCAAGCACAAAACCCCCGTAAATACCTACTATCAAGGTTCGTCCACCCCTCGAACTATGTGTTCCTGACTATTAACTTATTGCCGGAGACCTTAGTAATCAGGACCCATCTCGTACGCGAAAACCTATATATTCCAGTATTTTTACTATGCATATATGGCCATGATTACTATGTCCCCCCGTACTATTCGTGCGACGTAATGCCTTATCAACCGAGGAACTACCCGGTACATTTACTATTAATACTATTATTCAATAGTGCAGTCCAGTATCGACCCTCTCGTGAATAAGAAAACACACTTTGAGACATCTGGGCCACTTTTGTTTTTGTTTTGCAAGAAATATGTAGCCTAGGCGCTGGTTGTCTGCTTGGTATAGGAGATTGGTGAGAAATCTCCCCCATTTCTCGCTCGGCGAAAATAGGGATCTAGCCTGCAGCCGGATCTTCATGTGTATTATGTACGAGTGGCGCCGATACTGCTGTACTCCATTTGTGCTGCACAATAGTATCCGTGATAACACCTATATATTACCTGGTATGTGAAGAAATAACAAACAAATTAACAAAGCTGTGAGATCGATTCTTTCCTCAAAACTCATCTTTGTACATATATATGTATGTACGAGTATTCATAGGCCATCTGGTGTTTTGATCGGGCTTAGCCGGCATATTTGATCAAAACAGGTTTTGGGTGGCTTACGTAATGGGTTAACATACTATTTAATTAGTATATTCATGAATGCTTAGTGGTACGGAGCTCCTACGATGACGAGGAGGCTCAGAAAATAAGGCGCTACCGCTCTAAAAGGCAAATAGGCACAGCATAGAGTCCTGTAGTGTTGAATAGTACCGTATAACAACACGGGTGATGATATTAGTAATAATAGTACACATAAGCTATTAGTAGAGATAGCACACCCCTTCGACCGAATGATGTCTTGACTCTGTTTCAGGAACTGGAAAAAATGTCCGCACAACTAATTACAAGTGGTTAGGATTAGTACGTGACGATGAGGTATTGGATAGAGAGAGCGCACGGTTTTTAATGTGAAGACAACAAACAAGTTACAAGTAACATTTGTCCCCAATTTTGCGTGGGATGCGTTTCACTTTTCTTGATTACGCTGGGGATAGAAGCGTAAAATTGGTCGACGCGTCACGTCTATTGAAATAATTCCGAAACAGACCACATTTATATCTGTCGATTGGAGGGCTTTTGGGTCATATCATTAAGTATTCCGCCCTCACAAGCGGTTCTTTAGCAGTAGTAGTATATCCAGGTATATAGGAAGCGCTCACCCTTCATGCGACTGCGCCCTAACACCTCACCGGCCTTTTCGCGGCTTGGTGCTACAATGGTGCTGTCCGTTGTGACCCTCCAATTCGCATTCGGCTCCGATCCTCGGCATCGTAGGCGATTGCCGAGGGTTATGGTCGCTAAAGCAGGGCTGGGGTATATGAGCCAGGGCTGGACGATTTTTTCAGAGTTTCGAGCTTCGGAGTGCGTTGACTGAATGCCCGTAGCTACCCATCGTAACAGTAGGTACGCTCCCACTCGGCCGTTTGTTGTGGCAATACTACTTATCGGTTCTGCAATTTGCTGATCGCCAGGGGGGGGTTGTGTTATGTTTGTGTTCGTGTATGTACGGTATATACCAGCGCTATACTTCGTACGAAGGGTGTGTGCTCGCCGGCATCTGAAAGAAGCCATCCCTTTCAGAACACTAGCTGCACAGGTGCGCCAGACCACGAGTAGTGAACCCGTAAACACTGCGAGCACTCGCAGTACTAAGTGGGTACCCCTATTTAAGAGCGGTGTGTGACAATCTTAAACCAAAACAAGCGCTCTTAACTACACATTGCTCTTATCTGTAGTGCGCAAGATATATAGCGTTTTAGTATAGGCGGGACATGCCGATTCGGCCACTCTCAACCCCTTAAGAACTGCAACCATTTTTTCGGGACAAGATTACTTGGAATTAGTGTGGGACCATTTTTTCCGTAGTAAAAGGCAAAAACAAACCCCGATTGCTCTTATCTTGGCCGCTCTTAAATCGGGGTACCCACTGCTGTATATGCTCCCGAAAACTGCCAGTACTCTTAAGTACTCCAGTCCCCCCCCCCCTGAAAGTAATTTTCTCTAACTCCCACTCGTAGAAAACCATCCGTGAATGTTTCTGCAATAAAATGGGGATGGAGTTATCGAAACGGTGCGCAGATGGTCGAAGTATARTTCATACTCCCGAGTATACTGCGTATGCTGAGATAATTTTGGTACTCCTCCGAGTGCTTGCGGTACTCGCAGCAACAACGGACGAAATACTGCCAGTACTTGGCTGTACCCGCAGTACAGACAGAACCCTGAAATACTTCAAGTACAGCAGTAACAGCAGTAATCCACAATATGGAACCCCGAAATATTGCGAGTATGGCAGCATCCGCAGTACAGAATCTCGGAATACTGCGAGTACTCACACAGGTATCTCGCAGTACATAAAGCCCCAATACTGCGAGTTCACGAAGTACCTGAAGTGTCTTCTCTCGGAACTACTTTGCTTTGCGCCCAGGTAGTGGGAGCATCTGTGAACAACTGCCGCGCTTTTTGGAGACTTGCGTACTCGAAAATTCTACAGGGGAAACTTTAGCAAAATAGCATACCGTGTATCACCCGGGTGATAATATTATCACCCGGGTGGTAACATAACAAACCCGGGTGATAATATAACACACCCGGGTGATAACATAACACACCCGGGTGATAACATAACACACCCGGGTGATAACATAACACACCCGGGTGATAAAATAACACACCCGGGTGATAAGATAACACACCCGGGTGATAAGGTAACACACCCGGGTGATAAGATAACACACCCCCCGTCGGACGAATTTCGAAGCTGATTTTCTCCCCAACGAGGAGAGCGCCAATGCCGAGCAATACGTCTACAGAAAGAGACGCGTGCTACGTAAGCTTTATTTTTACCCATCCGCCGGAGGATGAAAAAAAAAAAAAAAAAAAAAGCTACGATACAGGTAGAGCACTTTTTCGCTGAAACCGTTTCTTAATGACGGAGCTTCTTGACCCCAAAACTGTCGGAATTTCATTCCTTGTGTTGTAATATTCGTTTTTTCTCATTTTATACTTGGGGCCATGGGAATGTGTTCATCAGGTACGATACTTCTATAATATATTTTTTTATTCCGCTTCAAAAATCTGTTTCGGGTGACTTACTTCAACGGGGGACCATTTTTTTTTTTTTTTTGTCCATCCCATTTATTATCTTCGCTCTTCCGTCTTTCTCCCTCCCTAGTCGTAACTCAGATCCGGGGTCACAAAGTAGGCTCTTCTCCCTCCTCCCCCACTACGGTTCTTGCCTTGCATTTTTATCGCGAGAAGATTGCAGCCTTTCCTTCCCTCGTCAGACTCCGCTCGAATTTTGCTTACCCACGCTAGTATTAATTGGCGCTCACTATGGTTCCCCGTAATACTGACTTGCTATTAGTATAAGTATAGAGCTCCTCAAGTGAAGAGTCTCAGGAGGCAAAAATGGTGCACTTTAACCCTTTTAGAACTGCAGTCCCGTTTAGGGGACAAAACACTCTAATTCTAAGTAATTTGTCCCCAAAACAGGACTCCAGTCCTACAAGGGTTACCCGTAGCATGCGTCAAAATCTCGACGAGGTATTCCCAAAGCCACCGCCTTCGTTGTATTAAGAATGTGCCTCCCTTGTTTCGGAGAGAAAATTGGCTAGAAAAAATCACCCAAAGGGGGGGGGTGTCTTTATCACCCGTGTGATAATTCACTACGTACTCATACTCTGGGCGGGAATGTAAGGGCCTTTGGGGTATAAGTATGAAGACCAAATGGTCCTTATATTTTCGTCCAGATTGSACGCGTGCAACGATAGAGGTACTCGTACGTATGTAGCACTTTTTGGCTGAAACGGTGTCTGAATGACGGGGCTCCTTAACCCATTCAGAACGGAAAATATATCCCACACTAATTCCAAGTAGTTTGTCCCCGAATATGTGGGACCATTTCTTAAGGCAGTTCTTAACCCAAAATCGTCGGAATCTCATTCTTGCGTTGCAACATTTTTCGTGGTATACTTGGGGCCATGGTATCGTTCATCGGGTATAATCGCAGCATTTTTTTTTGTATTTCTTCCAAAATCAGTTTTTTTCGGATGGCGTAAAGAGCTCCTCACGTGACCACCCTGAGAAGAAATGAATGATGCACCTCTACCGCAGCATGCGCCATTGGCACGCACGCCCATGTCATAGAAGGGGTTAGCGCTCGGTGACAACCTGAAAGAAGCCGTGGTCATGGGTTTCTATGTCTCTGCCTTTATCCCCCGACACCTGCCTTGATTTACAATGCTTACTCCTATATATTAAAATCTAGTTTTTTAAAACAGCTGTGAGATCGAGGATATCGTCGAAACCCATATTTTGCTAGCTGAGTGTGATACTTCGATCGCGCGTACTCATGGGTTATATATGTCCTCATGCAGACTGTGCATCCCCCGTATGAGGGGGGCACAATCTGAGGCTGTAAAATTCAGGGAGCGTGTGTCTATGTGGGAACAAATAATTGGTGGGGGGGAAAAAAAAAATAGTAAGGGGGGGAAGAAGGAGCGGTTTTCACGTAACTCGTAGTCACTACTTATTATATAATCGGGAATAAACATACCTGGTATTACTGCTTTATACATATACAGGTATTCGTATTGCGTTCTTCATCATACATGCTGATATTATACCTGGTATATATATGCATGCAAAAGAGGAGGTTTTCCCACAGCTCGTCGACTTTCTTCCAATTTTCCAATTTTGTTCACCCACGCGCTCGTAATACTGCTGTGAGGAACTTATATTCACTTCAATACGTCGTGCTATGCGGGCGTGGAATTGCCCTGGTGATGGTGCCCGATTTTCGAGTACCGGCAGCATCGTTCGTGTATATATGCCTATACCTGGTACCTGGTGGTATCCTATGTTGCTGCAATATTCAGCAGTATCATATATTTCCACCAGTGTAAAAAGTTAGTTTCTCATTAAGGGAGCCATATCTTGTTAGTATAAGCAAGAAAATGTATAGGTATTTATGTGTACCATAGGTCCTACTCGTATGTATATATTGGGTATTTTATGTACCATAGGTCCTATTTACTATGCCCCCCCGTAATAGTCTAATTTAGCGTAGAATGGACAGGGGGGGGGCTACGGTTTGTCAGACGGGTGTCAGGCCTACTTTTATGTATTAATAGTAGACCTTTCTCTCTATTAAACAGGGATGGATTTATATCATATTTCAGTATGCTCGTGCCAAGCCATTTTACCTCTCTTGAATTGAGTTTCTCTTCATCCAGCTCTCTTAAATCGTACCCCCCCCCCTTGTACCCGAAACATGGCTGTAGTTATTTAGGGGTGACGGTTGGCCCTTGCGGCTGAGGTGCCAAATGGGCTGGTGTAGGCTGGTATATTTCACAGTCACCGTGGGTGCCTAATGTTACGTACCAGGCACGTAGAAGGTTCAGGCTTCTCCTGCACCTAGTTCTGCATAAGAGTGATCACACATATTCAGGGATGCGTAATGTGCCGGTCCGGGGTTTGTGCCAGTCCCGGTTCGCAAACTGTTCGTAAATATATTAAGGGAGAAGCCCTCGGAAAATTTGCGGTTCTTGAAGGTTTCGTAACAGTCCCTGAATAAAAACGCCGCCGCCATACATGTGTTGGAGTGCCTCTCCTTTTTACGTGTTTTCACAAGGGGATGGTATCGATTCATCCCTTACCGCAAGTTTGTGCGGTAACGGTTATCTGGGCGGATCTGGCCTTTGAAAATAATCATGTACTCGTACATATTACTGGTAGACGTGTACTCTATTCTGCGGTAAAACGCGCCCATACATTCCAGTATTCATTTAAAAAATACCTTTAGTTCGATGAAAGGTGTCGAGCAATACTTTTTGCTTTAACTCGATGAAAGCGGGCGAGCAATACTTTTTGTTTTAACTCGGTGAAGTGGACGAGCAATATTTTTTGTTTAAACTCGATGAAAGTGGACGGGCAAATACATTTACTTCGATGAATTAGGGCGAGCTGTGGGAACGCCGAGTCCTACACATGATTGGCGCTATCATTATTAAAAAAATACGGCCGTGAAAAGGGAGAAGGGCAGACACATGTGCTCAACGCTTGATAAGAGTGCCTCCGAGAATAGGAAACCTCCTATATACGAGCTGAGCTTTAAAGTTATCCCTTGTGTATACCACTACAATAATGCGGTGACTTAAAGGTATAGATCGAAAAATAACGACAAGCACAAATATTATTAATATTCCATCCTTAAGGCATGCTTTATTGGGCCATTCCTCTGTTGGTGAGTACACCAATAGTCAAGTCACAAAAAACAATATCGCCCTAAACAAAATACCAATATTCAGTCAGAAAATATTTGCCCCAAATTTGGCGGGGGGGGGGGGGGGGGGGGTGAGATGCGTTCGTCTTTTTGTTTGATTGTGTTGAGGATACTCCCCCCCTTCACTACCCGCAGTAGCAACCATCTCGGGCTAGATAGGGCTACGTACGAGCTAGTTGTTGGGTATGTCGACCGCCGGTACTAGCGTGTCGACCTTTGTCGGCTAAACGCCCTCACGAGTGCAACTTGTTCGATGGTCATGTTGGGTGTGATGACTACCGGTGTTAGCGTCGACCTTGTCGACTAGACTAGACACGCCCACGAGCAACTTGTTCGATGGTGGCATCCGGGACCACTATTATTATTAGGGCACTAGCCAAAAATAGGTATACCTAGGCCTTTTGAGCCTATTTTTGGCTATTGCCCTTAATATTAGCGTCGATATTTGGCGACGTGTCGTGACGACTTCGTCCCGGCACTTCGTTGGAAACTTCACGTTCACGCTGATTGCCGTCTCCAGCACTCGTTATCCACGGCGCAGCAGTTTATGACGTGCTCACGCTAGAAACCCAGCCACCGGCATAAGTGCTGTAGTTCGCTTTTTGTGTACCATGTTTCGCTTTTTTTGGTTGTTGGTTTTGCGTCATTTGTTTTTGTGATGTTTGTTGTTGAAACACCGAATGGAACCAGGAGGAGCACACACCGGGCCGGCAGGTACTACTGTAGTTCCTCCGCAGGTGTCAAGGGCAGATAGCACCATTTCTGCACGTTCGTGTTGTTACTTTTCGCATGCTTCAATTATTCCTTCGTTTCTAAAAGAAATTGCTTGGAGTCCTATCGCATTTTTTCGTGTTTTGATGTTTTTGCGTGCTTTTTATTCAACCCCTTAAGAACTGGTCCAACGTATTTGGGGACAAACTACTTGGAATTAGTGTAGGACATCTGTTTTCAGTTCTGAATGGGACATTTTGCCCGGGTGTACATGCAGATCTTCCGGTACCTCCTGATTTTCGTAGTACTTTTATCGGACCCCTTATCACGTTTTTCGTTTTTTATATGTGCGCGCTTGTGCAACAAACCTCTATGCCCGTGTCTAACATTGCGTGCTTGTGCAACAACGCTCTGCCCGCGTCTAACAAAAAGTGCAGGTCTTCCAGTACCTTATGATATTCGTGGCGCTGCTCCTGTCGGCCGTGGTGCTGTACGGCGCCCTTTACTGGGCCGTGATGCCTCTGAGGCTGCACGATAAGCCGCTCTTCTTCGACTACTCCCTGCCCGACAAGCCGATGTTCTTCGACTACTCCAGCAGGGCGACGTCGGTAAGAGCTTCGAACCCCCATCCCAATGTTAGGACTATACGCGTAGTACGCATGCTACGGTGGCCTGCATGCAGGTGCACGGCTCGTTTCCTGAGGGCGGTCACTTGAGGAGCTCTATACCTGCAGTAGCCTGCACACTGATTTTGGTGGAAAATATTGTTTTTTTTATACCCGATGAACGATCTCACGGCCTTATTAGGGCCCATATTAACGACTGTAAAATAAATTCAATTTGAAAAAAAACAAAACTCAAATTCGCTTTTCATTGGTCAACACACGCACCAGCACCAAAGATTATACCCCAAGATCCTAATCTTTGGTGCTGGTGCGTGTGTTGACCAATGAAAAGCGGATTCGAATTTTATTTTTTCCAAATTGAATTTATTTTATACTCGTTAATATGGGCCCTTGAGTATGCAATGAACAATTTTGCGACATAAGCATGAAAAAATTTCGACGATTTCGGGTTAAGGAGCCCTCCGTCATTAGGAAAACGTATCAGCCAAAAAACGGTATACCGTATACCTCTATCGTTGCACGCGTCATAAAGGTTAGGGTCCGATGTTCTTAGACTACGTCAGGAGGGCAACGTCGGTAGGAGCTTCGAACCCCCTCACAATGTTCGGGTTACAGGCTAGGGTCCGGTGTCAAGTTCATGTTCTTCCCCGGGGATATAGGTACCGTTTGGACTCTGACTGGCCGGAAATGTAATACCCGTTTGTACGCTGACTCGAACATGAAAAGGGTATGTTATTCCTCACAAGAGCGGGGACATGTATCAACCAATTTTATCGAAGCTGGACCAAGGTGTCTGCAGCCCCCTCTATCTAGTGTTGACGACTTGCCCCAGGCTTCGACAAAAACAATGGTATAACTGGAACCTACAAAATACCAGTGAACCAAATATCCCCAGTATGTTCACGCGCCATGATCGGTGCTGATGAATACGTTCCTGTGTACTGTTAATAGTATATTCCATTTTTTTCTTTAATCAAACCTGAGGGAAGTCCGTACACAACGGCAGTAGTGTTTTGCGTTGGCTCAGTTTTCGACAAAGAGGTTGACAGCAGCCCACACTATATGCAGGAACAACAAGATCGAGCCCTCGTTTTTAGTTTTTTTTCTACAGTAAAAAGGCATCTCAGCTGTGCGAGATCTATTGTTTTGTCGAAGGTGATATGTATACTGTATCTATAAATAAAATAAAATTAGTATAAATACGTCAGCTGTGCGTTCAACATAACTTCTAATTTTTCGGTTCAGAGTGGTATATACATTACAGCACACTCTTAATGCGAGTACTGTACCACACCAGGAACTTACATACTACTATGGGCAACGCCGAGCTAGCGCCACGGGCGGAGCCGTGGCCGTACCGCTAGTATCTATAAATTGGCACGCTCCTTATGCTACTTCGATCGCGCGTACTGCGGGCTGCGGGGGTTTGTGTCATCGCGAGTTATTTTATCGCGGCGGGTTTTGTACCGTTTCGTCATTCCCCTGTTGTTGTTGCTGCTGCTGCTGCTGCTGATGTTCCTCTTCGCAGGGCGGGGCCACTGCAACGGTGGATTTCCTGGCGCAGCACACACAGTGGGACCCGTCTCCGTTGGCTACTGTCGAACGTGTAGACCGAAAGTGAGCCTGGTGCAAGCAGTAGACATTACAACTGTATGGGCATTGATATACTGCTGTAGAAGGGGCCTGGTCTAGCGTGCTTGAGAGCTGAAAGAACAAGTATGCTCGACTTTTGGTGCGAAACATCAGGTATTGTTTTTTGTGCCGGACTTATCGTGTATTATTAGGACACTTCCTGCTCCACGTGCATTTAAAGGATCATAACTGGAGCCTGGCTAAACCTATGATATTCTTAACTGGCATCGCGTACCCTTGGGGACTTGAGATGATAAGACTTGAGATGATAATAGTGGCGATAAAACGTGACGAATACAGCTGACGTACTTATTATAGTTTTAGTAAGCATCGGCCACTGCATATTTGAGGGATGATGAAAAAGAAAGAAGTTGATGCCCGACCTACAAAGCAAGGCAAAGCAAGGCAAAGCAAGGCAAAGCAAGGCAAAGCAAGGCAAAGCAAGGCAAAGCAAGGCAAAGCAAGGCAAAGCAAGGCAAAGCAAGGAGCCGCCGGACACGGGCGCAGCATGATCCTACCCGTACAACTACTACCACTGCTGCTGCTGGGCGCTCAAACCGTTATTGTGGGGGAGCATAGTAAACAGGACCTACGGTACAGACAAACATCTACAAATTTTCCGATTTTTACCAACAGTATTTGGTCCCCTATTTACTTTCTGATTTGTACTATTAATATCAGTATTCGGTCCTATTTACTACCTGGTATGGTCCCCCGTACTAGATTGTGACTTTAATAAACCGTGTGCTTGACCCTTACTGTACCTCGACGGTCTGGAAACAATGTGGGAAATTTCTGAGAATTTCTCAAGTGCTTTTCATTGGTTTTGTTGAAGCTAGGCCAAGGTCTATCTATATAAACCCTTGTAGTCATAGGCACTCGCTCGGCAACGTGGCCTTGGCTTGCCTTGGGGTATTTTCCCCACGGCCGACAACCCATTAATAACTGAAAAAATATCCCACACTAATTCCAAGTACTTTGTCCCCAAAACGAGGGAACAGTTCTTAGGGGGTTAAGGGCTGTTGGATTGAGGGTAAGTATGGCGGGTTTTTTTTTAACACTATGGTTGACGGACACCTGCGTACGAGACACGGCAGACTGCCCCTATAAAACCCTCGTAGCCCAACCAAACATGGAAAAAACAGTATTTTACCGGTGATCCCATCAGTGCCCGGGTCTCCGAAAGACTTATTTGGGCTGTTGAGCTTTGTTTCTATATAAGCCCTTGTAGTCATAGGCACTCGCTCGGCAACGTGGCCTTGGCTTGCCTTGGGGTATTTTCCCCACGGCCGACAACCCATTCATAACCGAAAAAAATATCCCACACTAATTCGAAGTACTTTGTCTCCAAAAACGTGGGACCAGTTCTTTAAGGGGTTAAGGGCTGTTGGGTTGAGGGTAAGTATGGCGTTTTTGTTTTAGCACTATGGTTGACGGACACCTGCGTACGAGACACGGCAGACTGCCTCTATAAAACCCTCGTAGCCCAACCAAACATAAAAAAAACAGTATTTTTCCAGTGATCCCATCAGTACCTTGGTCTTCGATAGACTGACTGATTTGGGCTGTTGAGCTTTGTTCTGATTGAAACCCTAACGAGGCGTGCTGCGATAGAGGTAGAATTTTTTTGGGTGAAACGGTTTCTGAATGACCGGGCTCCTTAACCGAAAAATGGTCGGAATTTCGTTCTTGTGCTGCGATATTTTCTATTTTTTGTACTTGGGGCCATGGGATAGTTCATCGGGTACGTACTGCTGTTTTAGCAGTGTTATTTTCCTCTAAAATCAGTTTTTGGGTGATTTGTAGAGCTCCTCAAGCAAGTCACCACCCTCAGAAGGCAAAAACACGGTGCACCTCTATAATACCGCCGTAGTATGCGTCTAAACCCAATCAGGCATCAACACATTACTACTTGACCAATGAGACAACAGCATTTGGGCAATGCGAACAACCAACTGGTTGGGTTTTTGAGCGTGTGCTCGACATGAAAAGTGGCGGCAATCCAACACGCTCGAAGAGTCGGGCGCTTGCTTGGGTTGTTGAGCTTGCTCCAAATGAAAAGAGGCACCCCATGCCTCCCCAAGATTTGGTGGACTACTGTTGGGTTGTTTAACTTTTGTTCCAAATTTCAAGGGGCACCCCACGCCCCCAAGTTGTTGAGTTATTGTGCTTTCTTCAAAACGATCGCCCAAGAAATCGAGGACTGTTTGGTTGTTGAGCTATATTCAAGAAGATATTCCAAGACTTCGAGCTATATTCAAGAAGATATCCCAAGACTTCGAGCTATATTCAAGAAGATATCCCAAGACTTCGAGAGCTGTCGGGCTGTTGATCTTTTGTTCGAAATGAACAGCCCCAAGACTTGGAGGGCTGTTGAGCTGTTGAGCTTTGTTCATGATGAACAGGTATCGACCGATAGCGAGCGATCATAGCTGACGCAAGGGTGCACTTCAAACAAAACGCAAGACACCCTGTCTAGAAACCCAGGCACAGGGGGGGGAGGTATACTCATGCCACCACAGTGCGGTAAGGGAGAGACTCGTGCCACTGTAGGGGGAATGTTCATGCCTCTACAGAGCGTGGGAGGGGGGGGGGGAACTCATGGGGGGCTCGGCCGGAGTTGTATGCCCATAGACCCTCGCATCCCTACAATGCCGGGACAGAGCATGTCGGGTTTTGACCGACCAGGCAGCCATTGCTAGCACCAAGCGCGAAGCGCCGTGAAGTGTTGGGCGAGTCGCATGAAGGGTGAGCTACATCCTACTAAGAACCGCTTGTGAGGCGGACTTGCATATGGATGACAGCTTCAATGATATAATTTTATTGATGGTGTGGCCACTTCCCGAGAGGGGCAGCCTAAACCCAAAGCACTGTAAATTTTAAACAAAACACCAGAAAAAAAAAACGTCTCTCGTAGCTTCGTCCAGAAACCTCACCCCACTGATTTTGTTTTCCATGTTTACCCTTTTAGGAGTTTGTGGTGAAATTTTTTGCTTTGTTTTGTTTTGCTTTGTTTTGTTTTTTTCATGCATCCCCTGGCCGAAGCATTTAGTTTGTTTTTTGTAACGACGCGTGCTACGATAAAGGTCCCAGTGACACTTTTTGGCTGAAACGTTTTCTGAACGATCGATTAATAGCTCCTTAACCCAAAATCGGCGAACTTTCAGTCTAGTGTTGCAATATTTTTAATTACGTCGTTGACGTTTTTTCCTGGTGTTTTCCCCACCAATGCACACAAGCTGACGACAGTTACTAATATCCTGCTGCGCGAGTTCCTAGCGACAGCTATACTATCTTATTAGACTCAGGTCGTGGGGTTGTTCGTCGGGTATATAGCACTTTCAATTTACTCCAAAACCATTGTTTTGGGTGGGATACATAGCTCCTCAAGTGAGGAGCTCAGAAAACAAAAACATGAGCCACCTCTCTATCGTAGCATGCGTCAAAACGAAAAAGGCGGTACCGCTCTGGTTGTTGGTCGCGCGATTTCCGGCCAGGATCCTGAGGGCGGGGCAGCACTACCTGGTGGGCCTGGAGCTGCAGATGCCGACCTCGTACATCAATAGGAGGGTCGGAGTCTTCATGGTGAGAGTCTCGCTGTTCTTACGATATTCAGGCTGGACCTGCAAGAAAGGGGCAATGCTTTCTCGAAAAAGCAGCAGTACAGACTCGTGCTACGATAGAGGCAGCACTTTTTAGGCTGAAATATTTTCTGAATGACCGGGCCCCTTCACCCAAAATCGCCGGGTGTTTTAATTCTTGTGTTTGCGATGTTTTTCTTTCGTATCGTTAGGTCATGGTATTGTTCATCGGGTAGGTAGGTAGCACTTTTAGTTTCTTCCGAAATCAGTTTTCGGGGGTGAGGTAAGGAGCTCCTTAAGTGACCACCCTCAGAAGGCAAAAATGGTGCACCTCTACCGTGGCATGTGCCTTCAACGGTACAAAACCATCCCTGTCGGCAAAAATGGGGCACCTCTACCGTAGCATGTGCCTTCAACGGTACAAAACCATCCCTGTCGGCCTCTTTGTAAACGCATGAGCCAGCGCTGCAATAGATTCGGAATACAGCGGCGCAGCAGTAGATGCCGATCCTGCCTGCTTCTTGTGTACTCTGCCCCCAGCGACGGATTGTCGTCCATAGCTATCGGATTATGACTCATGCTACGTACGATAGAAGTATCACTTTTTGGCTGAAACGTTCTTTGAACGATCAGCCCCCATTTAAACCCAAACTCGTCTGTATCTCAGTCTTGCGTTGCGATATTTTTCATTGCACAGTCAGGCCACGGGATTGTCTTCTTTCGGGTAGCACCTTCCATTTTCCTCCCAAAAAAAACAATATTTGTGGGAGGTATTGAGCTTCTCCAGCGACTACCCTCAGAAAGAAAAAAAACATGGTGCACCTCTACCGCAGCATGCTTCAGATACGCGGTTCGCACTTCGTATGATCTAGTTGATGTTTCAGACCAGATACCTCCCTGATATGTACGATCTGTACGATCTGTGTGATCTGTATGATCTGTAGGATCTAGCTCGTGTTGCCGCGGTGGAAACCGCACAGTTTGCGTGATCTATTAATAGCACATCGTTCCTAGGGATGATCTGTACTGTACAGATCCTGCACAACATATCATAACGGCCGGTTAGGATCTATATGTAGATTATCTACAGATAGATCGTCATCCGTCCTTGGTGTGGAATGCAACCCCTATACAGTGGGTAGCCCGATTCAAGAGCGCCCCGAGATGACAGCGTTCGGCATTTAAGAGCAGTCAAAATCGGCATGTCCCGCCTATACTAAAGCACTGAATATATCCCACTACAGATAAAAGCAATCAATATGTAATTAACTTAACCCCTTAATAACTGGTCCGACGAATTTGGGAACAAACTACTTGGAATTAGTGTGGGATTTTGTTTTGAGTTCTGAATGGGTTAATAACGCTTGTTTTGGCTTGTCACGAGGCACTCTTAAATCGAGGTACCCACTGCTGTATCATACCGTAGGATGAGTCCCACCCACCCACGCACTCACCCACCCACCCACCCACCCACCCACCCACCCACCCACCCCCCGATTGCGCGTGGATGCGCCCCGACTTGCCTGGATGCAGGTGCACACAACGTTGCTTGACGCCAAGGGGAATGAGCTGGCGACGTCGGCGCGGCCTGCGATGCTCCCGCACACCTCCGCCCTGAGGAAGGGCATCGGCATGTTTTTCTCGTGGCCGCTGTACCTGCTCGGAGTCCGGGAGGAAGCGGACACGGTCTTCGTGTCTTGCATGGACTTTTACCAGGCGAGAGTGGTAGTCAGGCAGGCGTGCGTGCGCTCGCTCGACCGGATAGGCTCGGATAGGTTCGTTCGAACTTTTGATTGATGGTCGATTGCATTGGTTCGTTGTATACGAATACAAATGCCGGCATTGCTGGGCTTGCGAGAAATGACGCAAGATGGTAATATTAAAAGTGTCTCGGGTTTTCCCTCTTTCTGTTTCCTTCTTTTTGTTTCCGGCATTTCTGGGCTTTGCGAGATATGGCGCGCGGTGTAGAGGAGTTTGTGTCTTGCAGTTGGCTTTCACGGGGCTAGTGAAGGCGTTTGTGCGTGTACGTGACCAGGCATCTTCTTCGGAACCTGATATGGGTTGATTGGTTTTATTTTTTCCAAGGTTTCCGGAATTTCTGGACTTGCGGAGAACGTTTCGATTCTCTCGGACTTTCCCTCTGACTCTCTTTCTTTTATTGTTGATTCATGATTTCGACTTTTTATTAAGTTATTGCCAGCCTCGTCAGCAGTGAAATTCGACCGATTGAGTACGCACATTATAGGCTTGCTGGAACTGCGTGATAGGCGGGGTGTATCGGATTCTCGCCCTGCTCGTTTAAGATGCTGACATTCCTGAGCTTGCGGGGCAACTAGGGTGTGGTGGGAATTGCCTCGACCCCCCCCCCCCCCCCCCTCCCCCCGCCCAGCCATCCGCGTCCCGTACGTGCACCCCCATCCTCGCTCTTTGTGCTGCCACAGCATGACGTATTTCTATCTCACACCTCAAGCAACTATTCATACCTGGTACGCAACAATTCACACTTCGACAACACCCACGATTCGACGGTAGTCGACGAGGGAAAAAAGGGCCGAACTACTCTCGCGATAAAAAATGCAAGGCACGTATTGTAGTGAGGAGGAAGGAAGAGAGAGCCTGATACGTACGTATGCGAACCCGGATCTGATTCACGACTATTATATACATATATATATTATAGGAAGGAGCGAGAAAGAAGGGCGAATATACTAACTAGGATGGAAGTAAATATACAAGTATATATAGATATATGTAAAATTATTCGTTTCATGCGCTATTGGTTTTACTATTCATGCGTAGCAACTTTACCTTCGACCACGATGGAGATTCGTTCCGCAGTACGTACTCTTCATAAGTAACGCCTCGATCTTCGGTAACCGTCAACACACTCGTTACAAGAAAAATCTCCGAGAATTCGAGGGTACGCAACAGAAGGAGAAAATGACACACCACACTCCACGCCCCATCTATATGTCCGAATAGAAAATAAACCAGTGGAGTGGAATTTTTGTAACGACTAAAAAACATTTACTGTACGTAGTTTTATTTATGTTTTACGACAAGTTTTGGTATCGTGTTTTGCGTGCTTTTGGCGCCCCCCCCCTGTTTACAGCAGGTACCGGAAATATCCGTAGGAGTGCTGTACTGCCTGTACTGGGATGTTTGTTTTTCAGGGCTCTTTGCGGACCATGACCCCACTCGCGGGTCGGGGTCAGGAAGTTTTGAAATCTGTCGGGTCGGGTCGGGTTTAGTTGGGAGGTTTTCAACCTCTCGCGGGTCGGGTCGGGTCGGGTCGGGTCACCCTTACCCGACCCGACCCGACCCGACCCGACCCGCCAGGTTTGACCTGACCCTTGAGCAGCCCTGTTTTTTCGGGTACCCTCGAAGGAGTAGCAGTTCTTGTTCTCACGTTAACCCTTCGCCATAATTCAGTTCGTGGTCTGGAAGTCTTTGAAGCTTTGCACTGACTATTTCCTCCCGATGTGCAACGGACCCTGGCGCCCCGTTTCAGGAGAGCGCTCTGCACCCTCTGGCCAAGGCTCGGGTGACCGTGTCTAGCGGCCGCGTGCAGTTCTACCGAGCCTCGGTACACATCACCCCGCAGGTGAGAGCACTATGGACAGGGAAGATGGCGGATGGGGCACCGTGTTGATGTCGTACACCATGCAGTTAGTAGTGGTAGTAGTGGTAGAAGTGGTAGTAGTGGTAGTAGTGGTGGTCGTCGTAGTAGTGGTAGCAGTATGTAGACATAGTAGTGGTAGTGGTAGTGGTAGTGTAGTAGTAGAAGTAGTATGCAGAAATAGTAGTGCTGTAGTAGTAGTTTGTCGCAGTAGTAGTATAAGTAGCAGTAGTATGAATAGTAAGAGTATTAGTAGGAATAGCTGTAGTACAAATAGCAGCAGCAGCAGCAGCAGCAGTAGTAGCAGCAGCAGCAGCAACAACAGCAGCGGGAATAGCAGTAAAACACGAAGTATCATATTAATAGTAGAAGTATCGTACATACTTTGGTTGTGTTAGTATTATTAACAGTAGCATTCCTGTCTTTCGGCACACCACTCGGTTTGTCCTCGAGTCTCAATTAAGCCGTGACCCCTCGCTACCTCCACCCACACCCTTCCCCACCTCCGACAATCCCACAACCGCCCCCCCCCCCCCCCCCCCCNCCCCCCCCCCCCCCCCCCCCCCCCCCCCCCCCCCCCCCCCCCCCAAACCCCCCCCCCCCCCCCCCCCCCCCCCCACAGCTGAAGGGGCTGCCGTGGCTGATGCACGACTGGTTCTACTCCACCCTTGCCTTGGGCGTTCTCTTCATCACCTCCCTCGAGCTCATGTTCTACGGCTTCTACTACGTCTTCTTCCTCGCACTCGATCCCGACACCGATACATCAAATAGACGCGGAACATGGAGCACCGCTCCGGGCACAAGCACGAGGAGTGCCGGCAGCAGAGCCGGTACTGGACGATTGGCCGCCACCAGCGTACCCGACGCCACCACCATAATTTCGGGAGCGAGGGGGCGGTCGGGGTCTGCGCAGGGGGGACAGTACGTGCCGAGCGCGACCGTCGGCAGCGATCGTGGGTCGACCGGCAGCGGAGGGGTGCCGGCCGTGGTGGGCGAGGATACTCTCAGGCGCAGGCACAGGGCCGAGGGCGGTAGCTGGGGGACGAGCGAGGTGGGTAGGCCCTTCGTGGACGCGAGCAGGCCGGCCACGACGGCTGTGTCTTCCGAAAGTTCTCCTTCGAGTCGGCCCGGAATCCAGGCGTACCAGAGAGGGGCGCGCTACATCATCGAAGGCCGAGGGTTTGGCCAGAATAACACTACTTCTACTGCTGCTGCTGCTGATGTCGGGTCTGCTTCTGCTGGTGCTGGTGCTGCTGGGGGTGGCGGTGATGGTGCTTCTGCTGTTTCGGGTGGAGGGAGGACAGGTAGCGCAAGGCCCCCCTCCATGGGCAAATTGTCGGAGGAAGAAGAACATGCTGCCGCGATGGCCTCATGGGCTGCTCTAGGAGGCGGAGTTGACGTGCGCGGAGGAAGCGCGTCGGAAGGGCAAGGGGGGGGAGGCGGAAGCGTGGGAGGGTCGACGATCCCGCGCGCCGTTGGACCCGGAGACGAGAAATCTATCGAAGGAAGCGGCTCGGGGGATCAAGGAGACGGGGAGAGCGAGGAAGGAGTGGGCGGCGGGATGATGCCCGGCGCAGGGTCTTCGTTCGGAGCGCAGGCGTTGGCGGCTGCTGAGTGGATGGGGAAGGGGGAGGGGGCGACCGGCAGTCGAGTCCATGACTTGACTGATCAGTAACCGTTTTTTTCTACTGTGTATGTATATTTCGTACATATATGCATGCCATCAGTTCGTACCGAATTTTGATGCCAAGTGGCGTCGTTCTCGCCATTGTGGCGGCGGGCTTCTTTTGCGCTGTAGAATCGCCATAGGCCTTTTGTCTGACGGCCGGCGGGGCCATGGACGACAGATGTCGACCGTCAGGGTGTTTTTTTCCCATGCATGTGGGTGCAGAGTTCTGAAGGGATTGGGCATGGTTCGTAACGATTTGTACGGACCGATCGAGACTCTTCTAGGCACTAGGAGTGCGTTCGTAGCTGTGGTTTGAGTGGTTCTTGCGTGCGGGGGACAGTGCTACCGTAGCTGTGATGCGGCTCGCTGTGCTCCCAGCCGGTATGATCGATACTCACGGCCGGGAAGGCTTGGCTGATGGTTGTCCTACGTTAGTTGTATCGGCATGATTGATTGTGGGCGCTCAACTCTCCAACTGCTGTATGTGCATGCAGTCGTATATGATACCTGGTATCGGCGCTTGGTAATATAATACTTGTACGTATGTATGCATGTATGTATGATGGCTTGATTTTGGTGTTCCCGGAGAAATGCTGCTGTGTACGCTGGGTTCCATCTCGCAAATGCTTGCAACCAAAGATGTCGGGAGCAGGACTTTCAACCCTTGACAGACAGCAGCTTTGCCTTGACGTGCCGTGACTTACACCGAACTACAAGGTTTTAGTGTGGAACACTTCGGGCCTACACCCTTGACAGCGCATGTGTTGCCGTGCTTGACATGTGTCTTATTAATGACATATTTGCTTGCAACAGTCGGGCAGGCCGGCTGTTGCTATATTGGCGACCCAATATATATATATATATATATAAATAATATGTTGCCATTGTGTCAATGAGCTCCGACGACCAACCGCGACTACGTATATAGCGGTGGGGGAAGCTGAAGCTATTCCTCGTGGCCGAGTGGTGGATGGGCGTCATGGAAAAGAGGGGAGGGGATCATTGAACACGTGAAGACGTACCCTTTTGTATGTACCCTGTTGACATACACGCACAACAACATCATCGAATGTCAAGAGTGTTATCGACTTGACCCAACTTGGACGAAATGAGCGATATTCCACGATGATCCTCTCATTATTCTCAATCCCGAGACATTTCGAAGGCGGTTAGGGTTACTACAGTAGGTTTTTAGGGTCGGGGTAATTCCTAAGGGCCCGTTTTAACGAAGAAGAAAAAAATTCAATTTGGATTTTTTTTTATTCAAATCCGCTTTTCATTGGTCAACACACGCACCAGCACCAAAGATTAGGATCTAGGGGTATAATATTTGGTGCAGGTGCGTGTTTTGACCAATGAAGAGCGAATTTGAATTTTATTTTTTCCAAATTGAATTTATTTTATACTCGTTAATTCGGGCCCTAAGGCGGGCCCGTATTAACGAAGACAGCAAAAATTCAATTTGGAAAAAAAAAAATCAAATTCGCTAATCATTGGTCAACACACGCACCAGCACCCAATATTATGCCCCAAGATCCTGATCTTTGGTGCTGGTGCGTGTGTTGACCAATGAAAAGCGGATTTGATTTTTTTTTTTCAATATGAATTTTTTTTTTCTTCGTTAATACGGGCCCTAAGAGAGTACTCTTAGGTTTTTCGTCTGCAATACATCTCAAACCACTCGTATTATTACGGGGGACCACACTGCTACTCGTACTGTACTCGTAGTTTTTTTTTTTTTTAATGCTTTTGTTATTTCGTACTGGAATTAGAGTTAATGATGTATTTTGCGAGTTAGGGCTCACGAAAAAGGAACATTGTTGGTAAAAAGAGGAAAATACAAGTATAGTTTTTGTGTGTACCATTCATGTCCTATTGCTATTTACTACCTGGTACCTGGTATGATGGTCCGCCCGTACAAACTTTCTTGAGCTCAACTCTTGAGGCCGATTCTCGACCCCGATTATCGCGTTTTGCGGCATTTTCTCATTCCTGCTTGGTTGAGTGTCAACGCTACTCTAAACTGCTGCGTGCTTTACTGACGTATACTGACTGTACTGACTGACTACCTGTACGTAAAGCCCGTTTTTTACCAACAACTACCGGGTATTCCGTAGTACAGCACAGTACATCATCTACTGCTGAAGTGTGTCTAATCTGGGCCAAGTTCTGTCCAGTATACTCCGTACAGCAGTACACCTTTTTCACAACAGCCTCAGGGCAGGGTCTCTCTGGTCGCCTCGCACTCGCATCCGCATTTTGATTGTATTTCGGACCAAGTTTAGTTTTGGGCGACAAACTACTTGAAATTTGTATGGGATCATTATTGCTGGAAAACATGTTCTTCGAAGAAAACGAGTTTAGCGTACTTGCACTGCTGTACCAGGTACGTAAGATGGAACCTTCGTGCCATAACGCCATACCTGTCTGTTGCACCCGAGCGATGATACACCCGTTCTTGCTAAAAGCTCCGCTGACCTCTCGGAGGCAGGCAGGGACGGGGCGACCACTTTTGTTCTACGTACAAGTACTCCTATTTTGATTTTTGAAAAAATGATTTTGAAATTTGAAATTGAAAAAAAAGTAAGGGGACAAAATATAAAATACCCCTGACAATTATCCTCCCAGATACCACTGGAACTCCACGAAGAGGTTGGAAATGCTCTGTCTCTCGGCTTTGAACACACCGCCGTTCAACGCACGGCCACATCAAGTGGCCAAGATGAGTCCACCCGCAACAGCGACACCCGGCGCCAGCAGTTCCCGGGGATCGAGGAAAAGGACACACCACTCTGCGTATCACCTCTTCATGAAGGCCGTTCGAGTGGATATGAACCGGAAGTTTGGAGGGGCGGACGAGTTGATGGCGCACTTCATGAAGCACCACCAGGAAAAGGTTCGCAAAACCCTGCCTACCCTGCCCCTGCCTTTGGTTCGACGCTTCTCGTCTGTAGCCGCGATAACGATGTCGGGGATGCCGGTCTTTGTTGCCGGTGTGTCATCTGACACCATGGTATACAAACACGATCGGGGTTTTTAGACGCTCTGTTGGATGACTGAGAGACGCCCACAGGTGCCAAACTGCCACCGTTCTACTATCTGATCGTCCCTGTATTTTTTCCCCTGTTGTTGTTGCATCCCGGGCTTGTTGTCCCGATGAGGCAATCCGTGGCCTGCCTTGCCAATGTGGCAACAATGTGTGACCTACTCTGCCGCATGGGGTGTAGGCTGTTCAGTGCAGCACCCGATGCTGCAATCGCCATTCTGGTCAGGATGCGCCTCGCTTGGGCACGAGGCACATCCTACATACCTTTGATTGTTGAAAGATACATGATCTTGCAACGCTTGCACTACGTATCAATAGACTACGGGCACAGCAGTACCAGCTACCGGTACCAGGTCGTACCCGGTACCTGGTGCCTGGTAATAGACTACCGATACGTACTGCTGCATGTTTACCAGTAGTCTACTCATAGTGCTGCTATCATCGAATGGTGGAATGCAACTGATGTACGAGCATAATATTATACAAGCATACAATACAAGTACTCGTATACAAGCGGGGCTTCGCCGCGACGGGCTGACGCCCGCAGCCAGCTCCGTGTATGCCTGTGTAGGGGTCGACACATGTATATGGGTACAGCATCATCAATCGTGACGGTAGAATCGACAGCACTGATGGACTGCCAAATGGTGTGCCGGATACGCTCGACGGCAGCAGCAGCAGCATAAGCAACAGTTCGTACAGCAAACAGTACGTACGCTAGACCAACCGTCGGCCAGACCAGGACGTTTCTGCAGCACTGCCTGTGGTATGTTCAGCAGCAGCAGCAGCAGCAGCAGCAGCAGCAGCAGCAGCGCTCGTCGTATGATACAGCAGTAACCATCATCGATTCTAGTACATCAATAGTACAGCAGCAGCAGCACATCAATAGTGCAGCAGCAGCAGCAGCAGCAGCAGCAGCAGCAGCAGCAGCAGCAGCAGTGGCTATTCATTTTTTGTATATTATTCCGTAGCAGTAGCACGTGTATATACGTGCATTCAGCAGACACCGGAAAGCGGCAAGTACGCTCGACCAACCGTCGATCACCCGAGTACCACTATTCGTATGATATACACGTGCAGCCGATCCCCCGCCGAAGCTCCAAGCAGACCCGGCAACGTCACAACACCAATATGTATTTATGTACTTCGTATACACATATGATAGACGTACTATTAATACTGTAGTTCAGGTTTCCACATCATATTCTATCCCAGGTAGGTGATTGCCCGGCAAACAATCGAGCGATTACGTCCCGGCAGAGTTGGTTATTGCCATTACGGGCAAGGACCATAGTAAACACTAGTAAATAAGACCTACGGTGCACACAAAAACCTCCATATTTCCCTATTTTTACTAACAATATTTGGGTCATATTTACTATGGCCCCCCGTGATATACAGTAGTTATAGTACTAATAGTTGTCAGAACCAAATATGGTGTATAAACATGGGGGATGTATGATTTTTCGGTCCACCATGGATTGTTCTTACCACATATGCCCACCCAGAAGTAGCGAAACGAGGTTCTAACTTGCACGCCTGCCTAAAATATAGTGCATGCCTTACGGCCTTAACTTTTCAGCTGGGCCAAACCGGAGGTCCGCCTCGCCTGACCGAATTTGTCGGGAAAGCAAGTGTATACACATAGAACTACGGCAGTAACGATAGACTCGTTTGGGCTGGTCGGTGTTTGTTACTTGCTTGGTTACTTGCCCGGTGACCGGTGGCTACTAATTTTTTTCTTTGGCTCCAAAGAGCTCTTTTCATGTTATTCGTCCTTGCCCGGTGGCTACATACGAGCACGTGGTGGTACGAGGAACGAACATCTGCTGTTTTATCCGTTTTCAGCTTGCGACACCCCCCCCCCCCC
>MEHQ01001746.1:421060-434355 GCA_008828725.1 Saccharina japonica | reverse complement strand
CCCCCCCCCCCCCCCCCCCCCCCCGGGATTTCAAGTCAAGCACTATCCCGAAGGGGAAGCTTGTATCTATATATTTGGCTGTGTATTTTCTATGCCTTCCATCAGCTTCACACAGCTGGTAACATTTATAACTGCACCCACCGTGTGCGAGTACATGGCGAGAGCTACCGTCGCTTCACTGCGTGCACCAAACAGCCTACTGTAGCCTGGATCGCGATCCGTGTCTAACCAATTGTTTCCTCTCACTTGAACCCCACTTGGCGCAGGAGGGCGAGGAAACGCTCACGCTCCCTGTCATGAAAATGGCAGTCTTGGGGAACATGTGGACTAACGCCTTGCCGAGCGTACGAGAGTTTTTCGAACATGCGGCGCAGAGGAAAAGCGCGTGGGAGGATGCCAGGGCCCTCGAAGCCGAGAGCAAGGTATTTTATCCGGCGACCCCTGTGTCGATTCGGCACAATATGCGGCAAGACCAGTGCCGATCCGGCGTGAAAATCGGCGAAATATGTGCGGATGGCTTGATTTGCTGCTAGGCTTGTGCTGGTCCGGCGTGCTATGCGGCGATACCTGTGCCGATCCGTCATGACATGTGGCTAGACTTGTGTCGATTCGTACTATGCGGCAATAACTGTTTTATTCCAGCTTAAGATGCGGCAAGATCTGCACTGGTCCGGCGTAATGTGCGGCAGTTGCCTGTGCTGATCCGGCGTAATGTACGGCACGACCTGGCTCACCCGGCGTACTGCCCGGTAAGACCTGTGCTGATCGGCGTATTAAGCAGCTAGACTTTTGCTGACCCGGCGAAAATATGGGGCCGGATCTGCGCTGATCCGGTGTAGCGCATCGGATCTGATAGGTCAAATCCTGGTGGCATGCTTGAAATGGTTACGACTGCCCTGCCCTTAGTTTAACCGTATGGATTTGGCGAATTGGCGGAATGAAATCGCACGGGTCGTATTTAGCGGTAAGACTTGTACAGCCCATGTGGAACAAATCAAGTTGCCTTCCAACGACCATCTGTCTTTTCACTCAAAAATTCCGCCGCGTTTTTTTTCGATCCGTTGACGTTCTGACCGTTCAACGGTCTGTCTTCTGTTGCATCGAAATCTCTGCGTTTGGTTTTTCCCGATCCGTTCTCGTTCTAACCGTCCAACGGTCTGTCTTGTGTTGCATGGAAATCTCCGCGTTTTCCCCGAGAGCCGTTCTCGTGCTAACCGTTCAACGGTCTGTCTTCTATTGCATCGAAATCTCCGCGTCTTTCCCCGCGATCCTTTCTCGTTCTATAACCGTTTAACGGTCGTCTTCTGTTTCGCATCAAAATATCTGCGTTTGTCCACGATCCGGTCTCGTCAAAGGGGGTTGGCGGGTTCTCCAACACCGAAAACGAGAGCGACGTGGAGGAAGAAGGAGACGAAGGACGAGGCAAACGATCGAGGCCAGCCGGGGGCGGGAAGTCGCAAAAAACAAGGCATTCCGCGAAGGGCGCCTCTCCCCCCTCCGCGAGTGCTAACCCGGATGCTGGTTCAGATTCGAAGCCTTCCAGGCGCCCCTCAGGCGCAGCTGCGAAGGAAGTGGACACGGACGCGGAGGCGCAGAGCAAGCAGGGCAAGAAGAATAAGGGGGAGAAGGCGAAGAAATCGTCTCGAAAGTCTGCCTCAGGCGAGACCGTTGTTCCCGAGGGGGGAGACGGTGTCTCTCAGGACGCAGACTCGTCGATCCCGTTGTCGATGTCCGGGGACGGGAAGGGTTCAACTTCGGAGCTGTCCGCTTCCGCGGCAGACCACCCAGCGGAGAGCAAGTCGACGCACGTTAGCAACCCGGACGAGTCGATTTCCGACGGTGCCACGGAGGCTAAGAGCGCGAAAAGAAAGTCGAAGGCGGAGAGGCGCAAAGCCAGAGCAGACCGGGCAGCGAAGGAGCTGACTCGCACGGGCAGGGATGCGGATGATGGTCTTTCTGATGACACCGGGGTTTCCAACGGGGAGAAGGCGGGAGCGAAGGAGGGCGCGGCAAGCATGAAGCAGAAGAAGAGTGGAAAGGATAAGAAACGCGGAGTCGGGACCGAGGAGGCGGGCGCGGAGGAGGGAGACGCGGATCCCGTACAAAAAGCTGACGAGCCGACTAGGCGTGGGAGAAAATCTACTGGTGGCGGCGGAGAGAGTGGGGAGAAGAAACGCAAGGATAAGATTGGAAACGGCGGCCCGAGAGAGCAAGGCTCGGAGACGGGCGGAGTCACTGGTAAGAGCAAGGACACCGGTAAAGGTAAGGACTCAGACAAGGGTAAGAGTAAGGGCACCGGAGAGAAAGAGGGCGGGGATAAGAGCGCGACTTCGGGGGCTGCTAAAGTAGAGGGGAGCAAGTCCAAGTCGGGCAAGCGCCGGGACAAAGATGCGGGCAAAACGGCGGCCGATACGGAGGAGGAGGAGGAGGAGGAGGAAGCGGCGAAACTTGACGGGAAGAAGAAAGGGAAGAGCCAGAGCGGCGCTCAGGAGGCGGACAAGGCGGCGACGGGAGGCGGAAAGAAAAAGAGCGGTAGCAATGGCAGCGGCAGCAGCAGCAGTCGTCGTGAGGGAGGTAGAGGTGGGGGCGAAGGGGAGGCCAGGAGAAAGAGCACAGGAGAGAAAAGAGGAGCAAGCTCGTCGGCGGAAGAAGGAGGTAGGGGGGTGGAGACGCCGAAGGGGGGCAGGGGCGGCGGGAAAGGAGACAAAGGTAAGGCAGTGCCGCCACCATCCAGCGCACCGAGTAAGACTAGGGAAGGTGGGGAGAGTAGCCGAAAGACCGCGAGGAAAGCGAAGGAGGCGGGCCTTTCGCGGGAGGCCGCCGTAAAAGCAAAAGACGCCGCCCAACCAAAGAAGGGCAGCAGCAGCAGCAGCAGCAGCAAGGACACGGCGAAGAAGAGTAGCAGCAGCAGCAGCAAGGATGCCGAGAAGAGCAACAGCAGCAGCAGCAGCAAGGACGCGGCGAAGGGCAAGGGGGCGATCGCGCGCGCAGATTCGGCGGGTAAAGACCCCCAGCGGGCCGGCCAGAAGGGCAAGGGCAAAGCCGAGCAGCAGAAGGAGAAAGGCGCATCCTCGACATCTTCCTCTCCCCGCACTGGAAAAAAAGGCAAGGGGAAAGAGGCACCCTCTGTGTCTTCCTCGGACGGCGGCGGGCCCGGAAAAGGCCGCGGAGCGGCCAAGAAACTTACAGTCGAAACCGACACCGACGACGACGACCCATCGCTTTTTTTCGGGCTCCCGGTTGGGGAAAAGTCGTGGGTGGAGGTGGAGTGGGAGGTTGAGGTGCAGAAGAGCGGAAGGAAGCCGGAGGAGGTGAGGGCGTTCGCTAGGATAGGGGTACTGCGTTTTGGCCGAAAATTTTGTCACTGGGACCGTGCTCCTCGACCGGGGAACTACCCTATAAGGCATAGGCATAGGCATGCGCTTTTATGCCTCATCCCATTTGTGTTGCACGGTGTCGTTCGTAATATACACACCTCGACCATGGGATTGGTCGTTGTTAAGTTAAGCCTGCATATATGCATGTATGTATGTGATGTATATCAAAAGTCAGTATTGGGTTACTTACTATTAATAGTAGTGCTAGTGAATTACTAATAATAATGAGCCTCATGTAATTGTAGGTGCACGACTCGCTTAAGGTAGCATTGTTTCTGAAGGCTTGTTCGCGAAGGCATGAGGTTAAAACTTATTCCAGCAATCTGGTTCCGAAGACCCTGCTCCCGCTTTTGCGGCCTGAACCCACCATCGCCTTTTCTTACTGCATTTAGGTACGAAAGTAGATTCAGCTTGTTTTTTTTTTTTTCTTTGGGGGGGGGGGCTTTGAGCTTGTAAATCGTTAGCTGTGCTGGGTCGGAACTTTTAGCACAACAAACTGCTGTGTTGGCACGGGGATGCATCGGGGCACTAACGTGAGGGCGGCAGTGCCCCTGCGATGCCAACTTGTGCTTGGCTGTGCTAACCTGAAAATCGAGCTCGCATGCTCGCATGTCTGCAGATGTGGACCCCGGGTTATTTCCCTTGAGTGTTGCAGGTCTTGACCCTTTTAAAAGTTTTGGGGATATTTAACTCGGGATTAGTGTCAAGCATATGGTTCTGCACAGTGCAGTACTATAAGTGCGTCTCTACAGCAGCAGTAGTTACATGCATATAACACGACGTAGCAAGCGCACCAGGTATATATATAGATATAAACATACTTGAGGCACCTATTTATATGGACCCCCCAACTGTCTTCGTATGTTGCAGGTTTGTATAATGGGTATGTACCTAGTCATACAACATCGGCGTACTCGACGTATATACCAGGTGTATGTCTTCCTCACGTCAGACGGACCATCGATTCCCACTTCATGATCTATATATAAGCAGTAAACCTTTCAAGGCAGATATATTCCCGATCTTGTCATATTATCTACAGTAATTCATCTTGCCGGGTGGGACACGAATTCTGCATGATCTAGCACGTGTTTCCTGGGTTGAACTTGTACGATGCAGACCCTGCACAATCGCTCATTACGGCAGGCAAGGAACCAGATGATCTAGTTCGTGATCTGTCGTACTGTAGGTGTGGTGTCAACCATTGGCCGGCTCTTATCGATCAACCATTTTTTGTCCCTTCGCTGGCAGACGGTGGAGTGGTTTACGGCCTCCGTCGACCTGTGCAAGCGCCTTAGCACGGACAAGGAAGGCAATCCGAAGTGGCGCATCAACTACTCCAGGCGTGGCAGCCTGCCGGCGTCGAAGGTACGGTAGCGCGTTTTTTTAATCGCACTTTGCTATGCCAGTAGCAACGTCAGTAGAAATGGATTGGCTGCTGCCCCGATTGTCCCCATGTTCTGCATCCCAATCGGGGCAACCACCCCCTTGTTGCCATCCAGCAAGCAGCGTTGTTTACGAAAGGACGAGCCTCGTCTTCTATTTCGAGGGAACATAGTAATTAGAGCTAAATATTAACTATTGCGTGTAAACATATTAGGGGGGATGTTTTTTTTTCAACCATCGTGGGTGCTGATTACTATACAGTATGCCCTCTTAGTAATTTTCGAAGGGTTTATTTCGCCGCAATCAAGGGCGGTAGAAGGCTCATGTTTGGGTACGTAGTTCCCCCGCCCCTCCCGTTACCCCATTGAAGATTTCATCGATATGCAAGAACGTCTGCCTCACAAGCGGTTCTTAGTAGGATGCAGCTCACGCTTCATGCGACTCGCCGAACACCCGATGGCGCTTCGTGTTTGGTGCTAGCAATGTCTGCCTGGTCGGTGAAAACCCGACATGCTCCATCCCGGCATTGTAGGGATGCGAAGGTCCATGGTCATACGACTACGGCCGTACGAAGTATATGGATATCGAGTACACCCCCCCCCGCGTAACCGTTTCCAATTCGTGTTTTCAAAAGGGGGGTTGAAAAAAAAACATCTTACTCCAGGTAAATAACAGTTTTGAGAGCCAAAACTTACCGTCCCTACGGTATGGTAGGACACGTGTATACACAATAAACCGACATCATACGGATGAATACTTTATGTTACTACGATAGTGGACGATGATGGTTAGTTTTCGCTCGTGTTTGACCGTTACATCAGAGCAAGTGTAGTTTCTTGAGCTAAGACCGAGCTGATCGACGACTACCAAGCGACCCGCTCCTGTGGAGGAAGAAAGGAAGCGAGCTCATAATCGCTCGGTAAGAGGGCCCCCCTGCTACTGCACATACTGCCACGAGCATACAGTGTACGCCGACAGTAATAAGTTTAAGACTTGAGGTTTGATAATTCCGAGCTCGCAGTATTGGACGACCCTAAAAACGTGGGGTTTGTATCCTAAATTGAGTACGGATCACCTCTGCAAGCAGTTAAGAACTTGGAGTTTGATGTTTCAGGCCCTCGGTTTTTAACGACCATAAATTCGTGGCGCATTTGTATACTAAAATTGTGTGTAGGACGACACCCTTGCCTTACGCCAAGAGTTCTAGCCTTGCCCAAATTTAGAAAAGTTCTTATGTGGTGTCGCACAGGTTACGTGTGAAACACATTTCTTTATTTCTCGGCATATTTCTATGCCTCACTTTTGCATCAACGCATGCAAGGGCAGCCACGCACACATAGCTGCGCATTCATACCCTGGCACACCATGTTGTGTCAGATATTACGCTTTTCGCGATTATTTATCATGTTTGAAGCTCATTGTTATACGCGACACATGTTGTGAAAGCAATGTACTCCGCATAACACACCCAGCATGGGTCGCTGCCGCAAATATGTGACCTATCTTGCAATGGCGCGTCTGAACACGCTCAAAGCTGCGGCACATACTCTTCGGGCGGATCATGCATCTAGGAATCATCTAGTTCCTCGCCTGCCGCTGTGATGAGGTTGGCGAGGTATCTGAAAGTGCAGATACCAACCAGGAAACATGTGGCTACGTCATAGTCATTGAGATGTATACGGATCCCCAAACCGGAAAGGCTCATAAGCTCCTGTAGATCAGTATCAATTATGGGGCTTAGATCTTCGTTTGAAAGTCTGTTGGGCTTATGGTTCAGTTGGGGAATTATTATCCTGATCTATCGCTCAGAAAGGGCAGCATGAAGCTAGATATCAATATCGGCTTAGTCTCTTGAAAGGCCCTGCTGCCTATAGTCATCAAGCGGGGAATTATCAGCTATAGATGATCTATCTGTAGATGATCTATCTGTAGATGATTTATGCTGCTAGATATATATCTGTAGATTATTCTATTCGAAGTGTTAACATACTACAAATGACGCCCTGCTTATTTTGTGTCTCTCGCCACACCAAACCCCGTCCGTGTCACTCGACCGCAGCTCTGGCCATCTCGGCCGAAACGTCCGGCAGTGCTGCGAGCGTTGTTCGTCCGCATCAAAGAGTAGAATGCGAGAGGACTTCGCGTCTCAAACCCCGTCGGCGATGAGCTGCAATGCCTGCCGTTCAAAAGCCACGCTCACCGCGCAAGTGGGGGAGCGGGGTCTGTAGACCCGCCCCCCCGCCCCGAACACGTGTTTTGCCAGGCGCATTTTTTTTTTTTGTTGTGGGCATGTTTGTACAGATGGGTCATTCAAGATTTTCCAACGCCGTAGCCCTTGGGGTGCTTGTGTATCTTGTTTTGTTTGGGTCTTTCAAGTGGTTCACGCAGCCTACGGTAGGCTTGGATTGTGTGCTTGTTTGTCAGCGTCGTCAAACAATTCACACAGCCCGGCGTGGCTTTTGCGTGTTTTTCTTGTAGGTAAGGGCGTTCAAGTGATTCGCGCATCCTAGCCTCGGCGTGTGTACACTTCTTTGCATGGATGGGTCTTGAAGCGATTCACGCAGCTCAGCTTGACGATTGTGTTTTTTTTCTTGTTGGTATCGGTCTTGAAGCGTTGTACGCAGCCTAGGCTTGGCTTGTGTGCTTGTTGGTATGGGTCTCCGAATAATGATGCACCTAGCCTTGGTTTGTGTATTTCTTTGTATGCATGTTGAAGCGACGCACACAGCCTGGCCTTGGCTGGTGTACGTCTCTCTATGGATCTTGAAGCGACGCACATAGCCTAGGCTTGGCTTGTGTGCGTCTTTCTATGGGTCATCAAGCGACGCTCACAGTCTAGGCTTGCCTCGTGTACTTTCTTTGTTTGGGCTCTTTCAAGCGATCCACGCAGCGTAGCCTAGACAAAGGAGTTGAGCTCAAGACAGCAGTAGCTTTGCGGCGTGAGAAAGGTTTGCCGACATTGCTTTGGGGCAAGCTCCTTCAGAACTGCAAATCACGTTACGGTGAACAAACCTGTTTAGAACTGCACCCATTTCGCACCTTGGACAGATCATCTAGAGGTAGATCATGATCTAGATAACCTACAGATATACCATGATCTAGATTATCTACAGATATATCATGATCTAGATATATCATGATCTAGATCATCTACAGATATACCATGATCTAGATCATCTAGTTCCTCACCTGCCGGTGTGAGAGGGTTGCGCCGGATCTGCACAGCATTACAGTTCCAACCCAAGAAACATATGCTACACCATGCAGATTTTTGTGGGTCCAGCCCGGGAACATGAGAGCTAGATCATACAGCGTCGGGAATAGATCCTCCTTGAAAGATCTAGACCATCGAGTGGGAGTGACCTGTAGGTGATATGTAGATGATCTGCCCGTGGTGTGAACCGTTTGGTCCAAACTGCTTGGCATTACAGGAACGTGGGATACTTTTGGAGTAATGGTAGTCATGTACCTGGTAAGTCACTAGCCCTCGACGGGCCGGACGAGCAAGGGGTCTCTAGAGGACGACCATGCGCACGCTAGTCTGTCGGTCAACAACAGCGCAAACTCGGAAGGTGAAGCTTCATTATCACGGGGGGGGGGTACTCCTGTCGTGTATGGCCGTAGTCGTATGACCATAGACTCGCATCCCTACAATCCCGGGACGGGCACGTTGGGTTTTCACCAACCAGGCAGACATTGCGTGCACCAAGCGTGAAGTGCTGTGAGGAGAGGGGGGGGGGGGGGGGGGGTACTCATATCGTGCACGGCCGTAGTCGTATGACCATAGACCCTCGCATCCCTACAATGCCGGGACGGAGCACGTTGGGTTTTCACCAACCAGGCAGACATTGCTTGCACCAAGCGCGACGCGCCGTGAGGTATTGGACGAGTCGCATGGAGCGTGAGCTGCATCCTGCTGAGAACCGCCTGTGAGGCGGACTTGCGTATGGACGACAGCCTCCAATGAATTCATTTAATTTCTGGTGTGGCCACCTTTTGAGACAGCAATGGGATCACTATGTAACTGCCTCGCGGGTGCCTTACCATATACACACTACGTGATACGATCATTCCCCTTGTCTCACCCCGCACAAATGATCTACCCGACCGCCAGCCTTGGTGGCCGCCAAAAAGAAAAGGAAAAAACGGTACCCTGGTTGTCTAGCTCTCGCAGTGAGAGGCATGTTTTACAGCGTCGTTGCCAACCGACGCCAACCCAACCTATACATAAAAATATATTATATCTTTATAGGGGATGTGGGGGGGGGGGGCAGCTAGTCGTCGGTGCTACCCGTATTGCAGTATTTGGGGTGACCATGCGCACGATAGTCTCAGCCAACACAATTGCGAACCAGGTCAGGTAGGTGTATACCTTCGTCAGCGGGAGGGCTCCGGTATTCGTCAATGCTACTCGTAGATCATTCTGTTTTTCGTTAGGCGCGTGGAGCGAGTCTTTGGGGCGGTCGTGCGCATGCATGATCATGATAGCCTCGGCCGACAACACCGACCGGGAGCCATGTCGGGCGTAGACGATCCATCCTCGAGGGCTCTCCGCTGTTGTTCGTCAATGACATGGTACTCGTACATGGAGCAGTGCCCGTGAAAGTCAGCGTGCGGCCGAGCGGTGACAAGGCATAAACAACAGGTCCTGGTCGAAAGATTCGAAGGGCGACGCATGCTTCGAAACAGTACAGGACACCTACTGTAATAAGAAAGTCAGGCTGAGATTAGAGTGAAATAAGAAATTCGGGAGCCGTTGTCTTGAAATAAGTGTGGAGAGCACCCTCTCTCAAGTAAGACACCCACCCTGGGCCAGCTTTCCTGTTGCTTATTTGGTGTCCTGTACTGCTGTAGGGGTATACTTTTGTTTTGGCCAAAATAGCTCTGACTGGCGGACTTCCCCAAAACTGAAGGCATTATTACTCATTATCGCTTGAATTATCATCTTGTGTTGTACGCTACTGCTTGAGTTTCCGACATTATTCACCGGGTGGCACTTTCGTTTTTTTTCAAGGTCAGGGTTCGAGTGGGAAATAAAGAGCTCCTATACTAATATCGAGTGAAAACACACACCCTCAGAAACTAGTTGGAGCACCTCTACCGTGGCATGCATCCAACATCTTGTTCAGTCGTCCTCGCTCGACTGTTCGAACAAAACGCCGGGACTCCCCCCGCCCCTGCACAGCGTGGTGTAAAACAATCATTGTGGAGACATTGAACGGTATCTATAGCAAACCCCAGAAGAGGTGCCAACAACCTCTCAATTCCGTACGCCTAATTAATGGTGTGCTGCATTGTGCAATGTTTCCGTGAGGGCTTTTCACGCCTACGAGTACGTTGTGCAGAGGGGGTCCTAGCTTCCTGTGCGTTGTGGTGCTACTCCAGTAGACTACGAGGTAGTTGAGAGCAGCCAGCGTACTTTTTCTCGTTGTGCATCGGTGGGGGGCCAACCTGCAAGCTGTGACAAAGCACACTTACTCACAGCAGTACACTATTATAGTACAGTAGTGCTCTGGACGCATGCTACGGTAGCCTGCATGCAGGTGCACCATTTCTGCCTTCTGAGGGTGGTCACTTATTAAGGAGCTCTATCCAAAGACAGATTTTGGAGGGAAATATTAGTTTCACCCGATGAACATTCCCATTGCCCAAGTACCGGTATGCGTACAACGAAATACACTGGAACACAAGGTAAGGATGAAAGTCCGACGATTTTGGGTTAAGGAGGCTTTTTATTAGTCATTCAGAAAGCATTTCAGGCAAAAAGTGTCACTGGGACTACCTCTACCGCCGTAGCACGCGTTTCAGTCCGAAATTGGTCTGTTTGTTTGGCGGACTCGAACCAGCCTGCTTGTTTGGCGTGGCGGGCCCAAACAGACGATGGCGGGCGAACTCTGTGAAAACAACCGGCGGCCTGCTTGTTTCGTGTGCTCAAAGAAACGAGGACGAGAACTCTTTCTTGCCAGAACAAAAAAAAACTGCTTGTTTGGCGGGCTTCAAACAAAAACAGCCAGGGCGAGCACTCTCAGTCCGCCAGAATATGATATGCTTTATTGGCGGGCTCAAACCAACAGGGGCGATCGCTATGTCAGAAAATGGCCTGCCTGTTTATCGGGCTCAAACACCCGACGACGACGTCCCTCTTATAAGAATAAATATATGCTTGTTTGGCGGGCTCGAGCAAGCGAGGGTGGGCGCTCTCATACTGTCAGAATACATACGACCTTCTTCGTTAGCGGGGCCACAAACAAACGGGGGCGAGGGTTCTGTCAGAAAAATGGCCTACTTGCTTGGCGGGCTCAAACACCCCCGATGGCGACGACTCTCTGTAATAAAAATGGAATGCTTGGTTGGCGGGCTCATATGAAGCACAAGCAACGAACGGCTAGGGCTCTGTCAGACAATGGTCTGCTTGTTTGGCGGGCTCAAACAAACGAGGGCGGGCGGTTCTGTCAGAAAATGACACGCATGTTTTGTGGGCCTAATGAGGGGGGTACGAGGCTTCCGTCGGAAAACGACTTGCTTGTTTGACGGGCTGAAACCGGTTATAGTTTGTTCCAGGGCATGATACATTATCAGTACTATATACCAGGTATGAATAAACGTATGAAATGTAATGTTGTTGTTGTCTTCACATTAAACTCGTTTCAGTTGCTAATCCCTATAGTCTGATCTAGCAAGATCACAGCCCGTGGTCACAAAAGTGCTAGAGCCATCAGAGAATCCTAAAGAACACGTACACTTAGCAGGGAAAGGATACACAAGTCCGAAGAGGTACACCTAAAATCCCTACAGCATGTTATGCGTGTCCAAAACTGAACTACACGCCCGCAATCTCCATTCGACTACAGCAGCATCGCCCCCCCCCCCCCCCTCCCACTCTTTACCAATGAATTTGCCGACTACAGCGTAACTACTGTCTGAAGTGCTGTCTGTACAAAAACACACGGTAGGCGTGGGAACAAGATGGAGCACGCAGCTGCTGTCTGAAGTGATGCCGGAATGACAGTCCGCGGGCACACAGTGAAAAAGAACAGCCAACCAAAGCCATCACGTCAATTGACAATTGCCCGAATCTATCCTGAACGTCTGTGTTAGGCACAGCATTATAAACATCGACACTGATTAGGAATCGTTCCACATTGAAGGGGTCTTCCACGATCAGGCACACAATGAAGGCACCCGGGGTGTCCGCGCCATCTCTGCCGCGTCTCTCTACAAAACCAGTGACGTCATCCACACAGACCCAACAACGAAATTCAGGGGAAAAAACGAAAAAAACAAAAATGATTGTCCGTTCGTCACGGGTCGATGTCGTCCGTGCTCCGGATGGCTGCTCCGCGCTGCTGTGCTGCTGCTGCGGCGTGCTGCTGTGATCCGGCGCGCCGCTCCGGTGCCACTTGGCCAGTCCTAGCACGACCACACTCGACCTGCTCCGTCCGTACTCGCTCTCGTTGCTGTCCTTCCCAGTCGGCTCCTCGCTTTCTCCCTCGTTGCACTCAGGGTGCTTGGTCTGGAAAATAAAATTTCTCGCGCTGAAGGGATTGACTAGTCCAGACTACAGCTCGTCGCCACACGCTCCCTCCTCCTTTGATGGCGAAGCCAGGTTACTGAGACAGTAGTACAGCTCCCTCTAGCAAACACACCTAGGGCCGTGTACGTAGTGTCCGTCCACCTTTCTGATGGCGTCTGCCTCCGCGCACAAAAGTGAGATGGACATTGCTGTCTACACCGACGGCCAAAAAGGCCCGTGCATCTGAACTTTTGCGCCTGACGCACCAGTGCCGATCCAACTCTACCGCTGCACACGCTTCGCGGCGGGTGCGCAGCAGCAAGAAGGTATCGGTCCGCTTGAGGGTGAGCCTAGCCTTGCTCGCTAGAAAGACCCCCCCCTCGCTATGGGCCACGTACTATTCATATATTAATATGACTAATTAAAGATGTTGAAGACGGGGATTGAGATGGGTACAGGACCCGTATATACATTATACATGGTTACAACAGATTTCATGTTTCATACCGTATATAATATATATACCCTGGTATATATATGTACGTATATATATCCTTTTGCTGTCCCCTTCTTATAGCTAATCGGCATGATGAATGATCCATACATGGAAACAGCAGTTTTCATGTTGCATACAATTTATGTTGCCGTCCCCCTTGCTGATCGACATGAAGTACAGTACAGGATACCTACTAAGAAACAGGCTAACAAGAAAGTCACTCTGAGATTTAGAGGGAAATAAGAAATCCGAGAGTCGTTATCTTGAAGTTGGTGTAGAAAAAAACAAATCGCAAACAGAGGAGGGCTGAGAACTGAAGGAAAGGACAGGCAACCAAAGCACAACAAAAGCACCCTCCAGGCAGCCGAGGCAGTTTTTGTACCGGTAGTACAGACAGGTCCTACCAACTACGCGTAGTCGGTCTAGTACCTTGCTACCCTAAATGCCGTCTCCTTCCTGCTTTCGTCAGCCGCGGTTGGTTTCCCCACGACCGCCCCCCCCCCCCCCCCCCCCCCCCCCCCCC